>CAKNWW010242861.1:0-24252 GCA_932074435.1 Andricus kollari | reverse complement strand
TGTTTGTTTTTTTTTGGTTGAATATTAATTTTTCTAAATGAAAATTTACCTGCCCTATTTTTGTTGAAAATTGATCTCTCTTAATAGACAATTTATTTCATTTGTTGAAAATTGAACAATTTTGTTCAAAATTCAAATATTTATCTGAAAATTCAACCATTCCACTTTTGGTTGAAATTTTGGTTAAAAATTGAACTTTTTTTTTGGTTCCTCACTTTGTTGTCTGAATAAACTATAAAATTTTATTGCTAAGTTGCATAAAGAAAGAAATTTTTCATTTATTAAATTTGAATTTTCGCGGAACATTGACTAGAACAGCTAGCGCTACCTATCGGCTCAGACTTATCGACTGACTTAGCCATGATCTTAGCTTAGTTCCATCAATCGCATTCCATAGCGCTGACGTGAGTGCTCCAAAGGCTTCAAAACAATCGTGATTTTATTGACAGTTTTGTGGAAATTTTGACTGAAATGATTGAGGAGCACGACGACCGAGAAACAATATGCGACTCCGTAGTAAGTTAAACTTCATGCGAAGCAATTGCAACTAAAAGTGTTCTTCAATTTAAACTCAAAGGTTATTAATCTAAAGATTACAATTTCCTAACCTCTCTTTCAGAATGCCCTTGTAGAAGGATGTAAATTACCGGTTAAAATGCACGGCACTGATGATTGGCGTAAGTATTTCATCATTTAAAACAAAATCTCAAATTTAGTTACAAAAAAATCAATCATAAAATGCCTCATAATCGGTTTGGATTAAATGTTTAAAACTCATCGAAAAATAGATACTATCGCTCTTACGTAAAATTTGCTCCAATTTACTTTCTTTTTCCAAAAAGTATGACATAAAACATAATTGAAAACTAATTCAATACACTAATTTTCAAAAACCACGTTCTTTTCTGAGTAATTTACCTTTAAAACGGGTAAAACTCAATATGTAAAGCTGAAATTTTAGGTTATGTTTGTAACGTGGTTTCATTGTTTAGGCTGTAAATGTCATGTAGCTTTTAATGTCATTGGTAGGAAGTGGTATGAAGCCAATACTCTTGATTTTTTATCAATGGCTTATAATTATATCTTTATTTTTCGGCAGCACAAGCGGAAATCATAAGCATCAAAGACGTCCGTGGATTCAAATGCTATTATGTTCACTACGTAGATTGTGAGTAAACAATTTGTTTTTATTCATTTCTATGTTGGTCTATACTAAAAAATATAATTGAAATACAGTAAAACTATAAATTTTTCAATTATTCAATTTAGATTTATGCTAATTGAAAAGTATTATTTAACAAAAATGGTCAATATTTGAATTCAAACTGATAAAACTTTCCTTAAAAATAGAATATATTTTTTATGCAGCAAAATTTGAATAGATATTTTAATATAGCTATTTCCTACAACAAAATAATGATGAGAACAAACAGTTGTTTTTATTGGTGTAAACAGACTTATCGACTGGATCAGCTTAAAAAATCAAAATAATGTGTTTCTTTTCGCAGTCAATAAAAGGTTAGACGAATGGGTGACAGAAGACTGTTTGGACACTCGGAAAGTCCAATATCCACACCGGGATGTCACGGCTCCAGGGACGGGTGCTGCTACACCGAAAAAACAAACACAGAGCAGACCGCCCAGTCCAGTTACCATAAGCAGCGAACCGGTAAACGGATCTGCTGTTCTTCAGGCTGCATTACAGAAAAAAATAGCCAGAAAAAGAAAAGCCACTTTTTTGGACAACGAAGACTCGCAAGAAGCTCCGTTGCCTCCTCCACCTTTAACGCCCTCTGGCGAATCAAGTATGGAAATTTAATTTTTAATTTATGCCTTCAAACGATAAACTTATTTTTATACAATAATTTGTACGTGTATCTCAACCTGATAAATTTTGTTCTAGAATCTGGACGAATATTTTCAATTAATAGTGTTGTTAGAATGGGAGACAAACGTTTCTTTTATCTACAAATATATGTACCGAAACCTTGAGATTTTCGTGGGGCGCGAAAATTTTGAACTGTTGTTTTTGATTAATTTTTTAGTTTGTGATAATTTTGAAGAATATATGTTTAAATGTAAATATTATTACCTTCCCAATAATTTGCAATATTTGTATAATGAGCAATGTCTCTACTTTTTATTAAATCCCCTTGCAATTAAAATCGTGATGGGAAATTCAAAGCCAATCAAATTCAATAAAAAGTCAACTAGTTCCGGTACAGCGGCACCAATCAGAATTGGAGTGCCCCGTGTCTAAACTCCTCCTAATAGGACTGAAATACTTTAAAAAATTAATCCTTTTGAATTTAATACGTTCTAACTTTAAAACATTTCAAATTTATTTCTATTTAAATTCAGATTGCTCTTTACTTCAAATTTAACAGTTTATTAAAACAATTTCCGTGGTATCTACCTGAGCAGGAAAAGGCCGGTTTTCTCACCATGAAATGACCGGGAATTAGATTTAATAATTGAAATTTTTTATTCGATTATACTAAAATAATATATATATTTTTAAATAAAAGAGATAAATATTCACATTTTAAAACGAAGTAAATGGGAATATTCTAAAAAAATTATTATACTTCTGACTTTAAGCAGGACATTTTTTTAGAAAGAATGATAATCTGGAGATGGTTCAGGGAATTTTCTAAAAGATGTATAATTTTGAGCTATACCTAGATTTAAAAAATGAAGTATAATTCTGACGTGGAACAGGACATTCTTTTGAAGCAATTATATGCAATTCTGAATTCGATCAGAGAACTTTCGAAAAAAAGTATAATTCAGATCTGGAACAAGTAATTTTTCGAAAGAATTACAATTTTGTCTTGGAACGTGAAATTTTCATAAAGGGTTCTGATTTGGAACAGGGAATTTTCTGGGAGAATTCAAATTAAGAGATAAGGCATGGTAATTTCAAAAAAAAAAGTGCAGTCGAATCTCTATTCTATCCTTCTCCAAGTTGTCTCAGGAAATAGTGCGTACGCAGCAGCGGATAGTGCCGTACGCTTTTTAGGTTTATTGATAAAACTGTGAACCTATTTTTCTTGATATAATTTGGGAAACTCACGGTCTTGGAGTATTTTTAAAGTTTCTAGTAATTAAATTGCTGTAAAACAAAGCAAAATATTATACTGATTTTGCTCTTAAGTTTGATTTAAAAAAAAAAAACTTTTTTGATCGAAAGAGCGATATCAAAGACGATAATTACGGCACCGAAATCAGTGATTCTGCACAAGAGAGGGCGCTACGCATTTCCGAAGCAGTTTATAAATTTTTTATGTCTCGATTACGGATAGCTTGGAGATTTGACTGTATGATTCCCAGGCCGAAAAAATGAACAATTGGCCGGGAGAAAACCAGGAATTTAAAATTATTAATCGGGTAGACACTATAAAAGCGTTCCACATGAAAAATCGTAATATTAGAATCTGCCTTTTAGATTAAACCTTTGGAAAGTTAATTATTAAAAATTAAAAAATAAACAGCTATAATGCTGAAAACTCGGAATTGAATTGGAAGCTAGGTGCATACGAACATGATTTTACAAAATTATAAATTATAATTAATAGGAAAGTCTTTGTTCAAAAATTATGTATCGCTCATAACTAATCTTCAGTTTTAAGAGTTTTAAAATTTTAAGCAATATGATATAAAAAATAAACAAGTTCGAATATGTAAATGTGAAAATGCTAGAAAAGGATTATCATTGAATAAAGACATTATCATTGAAGATAAATATATTGAATAAATGTTTCCCGTTATTTCGTTTGCGTGTATCTGCAATGGAAAATTCATTCAATTTTTTGGGTTTTCAATGAGAATGCTGGAAAAACGGCTAATGGCTTGGTTTATGGCCTTAATAGCAAAGAATAGCGTGAAGCATTTTTATCTTTAGCTAAAGAATCTCTGTAAAATATTTGTATTTCTCTTCTACTAGGACCAAGGCCGACAGGATCCTTAGTGGCACACCATCACGAAGATGTGGTCACGAGAATGAAAAATATAGAATTGATAGAACTTGGTCGCCATAGAATAAGACCCTGGTACTTCAGTCCTTACCCTCAAGAGATGGTAAACCTTCATTGTATATATATTTGCGAGTTTTGTTTAAAGTACAGAAAGAGTCGGAAGTGTTTAGAGAGACATTTGGTAAAGTGCAATTTAAGACATCCTCCTGGCAATGAAATCTACAGGAAAGGGTCGATATCGTTTTTCGAGATCGACGGAAGGAAGAACAAAAATTATGCTCAGAATCTCTGCCTTCTAGCTAAGTTATTCCTAGACCACAAAACACTTTACTATGACACGGATCCGTTCCTCTTTTATGTGATGACTGAATTTGACTCTCGTGGATTCCATATAGTAGGTTATTTTTCCAAAGAAAAGGAATCGACGGAAGACTACAATGTTGCTTGTATTCTCACACTCCCTCCGTACCAAAGGAAAGGTTACGGAAAACTCCTAATAGAATTTTCCTATGAATTGTCTAAGTTTGAAGGAAAAACGGGTTCACCTGAGAAACCTCTCTCAGATTTGGGTTTACTCTCGTATAGAAGTTACTGGGCTCATACAATACTGGACATTTTATTGACCCTCAAACCTTTGGTGGAAAATGAAAAGCCACAGATTACGATAAACGAAATCTGCGAGAATACGTCGATTAAGAAGGAGGATGTTATTTCTACCTTGCAGAATTTAAGTCTGATTAATTACTACAAAGGACAATACATCGTTACATTAAATAGGTAAGAGTTTTCAGAAAAACATCATTTTTATAGATAATTGCGACCTGACTTTTTATAACTCCAATATTAGTCGGCGAGTTAAAAAGTATTTAATTTAACATCATGGAAGTGAATTCTCTGAAAATATTTGAGTTTCGTCAGGTCATATGTCATAATTTACTTTGCGTTTTATAGCGTTTACATCTGGAATATAATATGTCCTCTATTACACTGTGAGTTGACTTATATAATCAATGTAATTTAAGTAACTTTTAAATCACGCATTTTAATTCAAATAGTTCCTTCCACTAGTTCCATTCCAATTTATACATTATAAAAGGAATTTCATTTATTGAAACAGCAAATAGCAGACCTACTCCAGTTCACTTTCTCCACATTTTTTTTGTTAGAAATTTGGTCAATTTTTTCTTATTTTCTCTTTTTTTTATTTGTACACATTTGTTTCAAGTGCAAATTAAACAATTTAATATCTTTAATCCTTGCAAATAATAGTTTAAACTGAAGTGCAAGAAAATGAAGAATTTTAACTTAAACGTACAATTACATGATTGCTTCCGCATAAAATGAGGTTTACAATATGAAAATTTTCAAATATATTTTTTTAGCATTTCGATATAATTCGACCCCAGATCTAAAAGAGCTGTGATAATCAAATTTTTATGCATTTTAGCTCCAATTTATGTCCAGATCTGACAAGAATTGTGCTATATCGGCCAATTTGAAGTGCTTTTTAGGTTTAGAAATTTGAAAAAAAATTACCATGTTTATACGAGAAAAAATTTCTTGACGTTAGGAATACAGTACTTTATCTGATATATTTGTTCGCGTATTCGAGACGCGTCGCATGCCATATTGACGAACCTTCCATGATCTCTTAGGATCTAGCTATACCAATTTACATATTTTAAAAATATATTGTTTATCTTGTTTATATGAGGAACACTTTTTTTGAGCCGCTGCGAATTATCTATTCAAAAACCTTTGATGACCTTTCATGATCTATCAATAGCGATTGATAAAATTAGAACATAACTGTTTACTCTGCTTATATTTAAGAAAAACTGATTTAGTATTTGAAATCTAACACTAGTGTACCTTAAAAATGTATTCGTTGCAATAAGAGGCATTAATTGTTCTTTTTGATGGTCTCTCTGATTTTCTGGATATAAGATTTTCGGTATAAGATAGAAACATCAACTTGATGAAATAAGTGTCTGTTTTTTGTTTCTTAGAAAAAGTAAACCTCCCTCTATGAGGAAGCAAATTTATTTGATACCTGTGAGGAAGCAAAGCGCTCATGAAGTAATCACAAATAAATACATCCATAGTGAATACACCCATAGTACTTTACAGCGGTATTTAGCTACGAAATACTTTGAAATTAAAAAACCTCGAAATGTAAGGATCTAATTTGGACAACACACTCTAAAGTGTCTTCATTCAAAATTTTAAAAACAAATATAAAAAAGAGAAAAGAAGGCAATCTCCAAATCCCCTTCCTTTTTTAATGTTTCAAATCACAATAAAAAAGCATTTACAAAAAATCTACTAATGTTTTGGTGTTCATTCAACACCTTTTTCAAGGCAATAAAAAAAAATTGATTAAGAAATCGAAACCAATGAGAAAATCAGGCTATTGAAAAGGATCAGACTGTAACAATTGAAAGTATTTATAGTTCAGACTTCAGAATTACTAATTTTAAATTGAAACTATCAAAATCTTATTGTTTAGCAAAATTGGGTTCATTTTTAATCTTTAAATGATCAAAACAAAATTGACAGCAATAGTTGAACCATTTTCAAAACATAAATCGAGTTGCCACTTCAATTGCCACCTGGAATTCATCCTTTAACAACCTTAACAGGAAAGTAAGAGAGCCTGAACAGAAACTTGTCTTTTAGATATGGTTTGTGTCTTTGCAGGGACATCATTGAGCAGCACACTTCGGCGATGGAGAAGAGGCAGATCAAAATAGACCCGAAATGCTTGCACTGGACGCCGAAGGACTGGAGCATCAGAGCAAAATGGTGAAGATCTTATATATCTGACAGTGTGGCAATGCTAACCTATCTAAAAAAATCTTTTCAGGAACCCTGGAAGCGACCATGTACGTCTGTCAAATGTACCAAACTGTACATAATATTGCGAGCGGAAGTCTTGTGTTTTAATAAGGCTATCTGGATTTACGCACGAAGCAGCAGCAGGAGCAGCACGAATCATCCTCGAATTCTTCCTCAATTCTAGACGTAAAAGTCAATGGCTTAAATTTTCTACCGCGTTGGCAGTGTGGAATCGCAAGATTTGATTGTTAGCCCTTGAAGCCAATGTTTTACTACAGTGACTACATTTTTTTAAACAAAGTAATTCATACCTGTATGAAGCTGATGATGCACATTCGTCAATTTGTGCAGGCGTCCACCGATCATGTAGAATTGTAAATAAATGTGATTTTATAACACGCTCGTGTTTTTACGCACGTCTTCCCACCAGTGTTGGAAAGGTTGATCAAAGAAAGAAAAGAGCAAAAGGTTCAATCATGTTACTTCAAAAAGAAAAAAAAACTATTTGGTAGCACTTTCAAATTTCAAACATTAAAGAACAAATATTGGATTTATAGGGATTTCGACTAGTGTGAATAAATGTCTAAAGATGTTCTGATTAAGTTTCGTTCATTTGGTCCATTTTTTGTAATACCAAATATTACGAATCTCTGTGTTGCATTATTTTTTCGGCAATAAAGATGTTTTAATATTTGTTATCAAAAGAAAATAGACCAAGTGATCGACATTTAAATGGAACATCTTGAAAAATTAAATAAAAATCATAAAAGAATCCATGAATTCCTGATTGTAGTCAAATATGATATGGATCGAAAGTATTGAATATTATGTCCAATCCTTGTTATCATTGATACTACTAAGTATTACAAAAAAGTAGAAGAAGCAACAATTTAAAAGATTTTCGATATCTAAAATATATGAGCAAATCCCTAATAGAATTCGATATTTTTTATAAGTGCAAATAATATCCCATTCAACAAATGTAAATTAAAGTTTAAAAATAAAGAATTTTTAATAAAGCGTTCAATACTCGAGTATTTACAATTAAAAGTATTTACGATTAAAATGGAAGAATTTTAAATAAATTCACAATATGAAATTAAAAACGGTTCTACGAAAATATATTTAAGAATAAAATTATTATTGAAATCGTTCACTGAAAAGCTCCATTCAAAGTGATTGAAAGCAATAATACGTTAAACATTTTTTATTGAATACAATTTACGGACTGAAGAGTTGAAAATTAAATAACTGGATATGTACTAAATAGGCAATTTAATGAAAAATTATGCACATATATATAAAAACATTAAACATTGTTTAGTTTCAAATTTTCGTTTTGAATGTTTTCGTTTTTCAAAAGAATTTTCATTAGAAATATTTGAAATTTCAATGTTCAAATTTAAAATCGCCCTTCAAACTGATAGGAATTTCAAGGTAGTACAAATTTAAAATGCATTAAACCTTGAATTTGATTAACATTTTTATAAACTGCAACTGAAGGCCTTACATTTTCTCAGATTTCTTCTTTATCTTTGAAAATAATTCAAATCCTAATACTTTTAAAAGTCATTAATATTTCTGGAATGGATCTATGTTTGTGAGGTCTGAATCTTACAAAAATTTGACCTGCAGAAAACCTTCAAAAGGCCAGGATCAGTATCTTCACTCGAAATGAGTTACTGACAATAAACACTGCTTTCCAAGTAACATGAAAAAGAAACTATTGTCTATCGAAAGAAAATTGCAGTTTATTAGATCATTGTCAATTTTCTTTACTATAATCATTTCAACCTTAATATAACCATTTCGATCTGAATTTTCATTCTGATTCAGTACATTTTTGTCTGATTATTTCTGTAAAAATATCAGCTGTCTTATGACATCGCTGTTAGGAAGAGGATCATCGAACTGCTGCAAACTAAAGAAACATTTCTTGCTTAAATACGGTTTCCTCTATGTGTGTGTATGTATGCATATATATATGTATATATATTTTTTTTTATATTCAACAGTGACATCACAGTAGCTTCATATAATAATTCCATATGTTGCCTTTTAGTATTCGTTACCACGCGAATCCGACAGGACGAGTGCCAAATATTCGTCAGGATTTTAGTTAAAGAATAAGGGAGGCTGAAAGATGATGACGTCGATGTAATACATTTTTGAATGTTCACTTTCAACATACGACGCAAACTAGTGACTAATGTATAGTACGAAGTCGTACGCGATACTGTACATAGTATTACAATTTTGCTTCTATCTACTGATTGAATTACTACCGAATTCTCATGAGCTTAATGATACGAGTGACTATCCACACTGTTCGGGACAAACGATTTTATTCCCGCGCAGAAGTAATGATCGTCGGAGCGGCAACAACAACAACAACAATGTTAACAACAATGATGAGAGACGCATGAGTCAATATCGAAGAAAAGAGTGAAGATGTTAACAATCAGTGAGCGAGAGAAACAACGAAGATATTTTATTATTGGGACTGTACAAAGCCAAGAACTTCTTTCGTAATTCGAGATCACCCCAAAATTATTTCTCTATTTTTGCTAAAATATTTTAAAATAACCACATTCCTTTCTCTATCTCCTTCAGAATAAACAAAGTACTTTGCGTCTCATAATTTATTTTAATATTTAAGGGAAAAACGTTTTTCCAATTTTTATCTTAACTAGTGAACAACTACAGACAGGGAAACAGGCAAATTGTAAGTAAAAACCTTTCATTGTAAAGATGTTAAGTATTAAATGGTTTAAAATTGTGACATTTGTCATTGAAATTCTGAACTTAAAAATGAACACTTTTTGAACTTGAATGATTTCTAATAGTGCAGCGATCAATATTCAGCAACTTTAAATGTAAACACTTAAAATTGGCAGATTTCTAAATTGAGCAATTTCTAATTTTATACACTTAAAATTAATTAATTTTTTTAATTTAACAAGATAACATTAAATAATTTCACATTATTTCCAACTTACAGCTGTCAACAGACAATATTGAACTAATCAACAAATATTTAAAATTGAACCGTGTGAATGGAACAATTTTTCAAATCAGAGTCGTTCAAAAGTATACAAAGGAAACAAACAAAAAGTGACCAATTGGATTGATGGACATCAATCACTACCACCTTTATAAAGACTAAAGAATATCAAAAACTATGCTTGCGGCATTTTATATTATTAAATATGAAAATAATGAGATGGAACCCATCAAAGTTGGACGTCTTCTCTTCAGAAGATTTAAAATAGAAAAATATCATATTGAAACATTAGCAAATTAAAAAGGAAAGAAATGTAACAATGTGGAGAGAGTTTAAAACTGGACGTCTTAAAAATTTAACTGTTTTAAATTAAAGTGTCAGAAATAGAACAATTATTTCATATTAGGGTGATTGCATGAACATTACGACTTAAATCTTTCTGATTGAAAAAATTACAAAAATTTCTACCTGTCGACTAGCATTGTTTAATGAAATTTTGTAGAACTATTTGCATCGTACAACGTAATATAATTTTTTTTGTAATTGCAATAAGAATATAAGTAACATCCAAATTTCGCAAAATATAGAAAAATAAATTTGGGGTAAATCTTTCCTTACCTCAAAAGGTATTCAAGAATCAATTTTTTTTGTATACATAAGCGTAAAGTTACTTGGAGCTTTTAACACCCGCCGTTAGCCCGATTACAACGTGGCTCAAAATAGTATATATTTTTTTTATTACGTTCCTCTGTCGTCGTGTGTATATTTCTATATTCCGCTTTTTCAATATATTTCTTTTTTACGAGTAGTTTATCAGCATATGTACATGTACGGTTGAACAATGTAGGCGGCAATGGCTGGACTGAGTGTTGATCTCTTTCATTGTTACATAAATTATACACTTTTATTGGACACTAGTCTGGAATCACATGAAGAGAAATATTTTTAATTCTTGAAATCAGTAATCCATCTTTGACCATCATATGAAATTGTTATGAGATGTCTCATTATGGCTTCTAAAAAGCATCACCTGAAGCATCAGAAAACCGAACTTTGACCAAAAGACCTGTCCCGTTCACTTTGTGCGGGGTACTTTCAATTTAAAAGTTCTATAATTTTCTCTTCGTGTGAAACGACTTCTACATTCTGCACACAGTAGTAAAAGCGATGTTTTGGAGGAAATGAGAGCAATATAACTATATATTATATAGTGAGTTTGTACTGATTTGAAGCTTTACCCTCCAAAACAATAAAGCTTTCCTGTTTACATTCTATAATGGAAAAAAAATAAATTTTCGTAAAAAGCCCCAAAGTTTTATTGTGAGCTATTCGATCAAGAACGATCTACTTTTGTCCAGCCTTTTGCCTGAACAGTAAGACACTTAACAGTTTTGGCGATCACCCAGTTTTTTTTCAGGTGAACCAATAATTACTTATTTCTATATACGTCACATCTCGCATTTGTTACTTAAATAACTTAACTGAATTTACACATCAGGAATACGAGGATATTTAATTCTGGAAAATATATCGGATATTTACAAGAGAATCAATCGATTTTTTTGTCTTTAGTTGAATTTAGAAATAAATTAGTTTCTGTATTGCATATTTAATAACTTATTCTTCCATATTCTAAAAGTATTTTCAAACTGATAGATTTAAAGAAACCTAGATTTATGTAGTGCGGCAACAGTGTATTTGTTGAAATTTTTATCATTTATTTGAACTTATAAATCATTTAACTTATTGCAAATTTATATAAACTGGAAAAAAGTTTTTAATTTTCTCTCGAATGATTCTCATGATACGTTCAACACACAGACCGAGTCAAAAATATTTCTTCGCTTTGAGTTTTCTTAACTACTACAGATTTTTTCACGTCTACTATTAAAACGAGATACATATTAATTAATTGTTTGTGTTCAGATACACTATAGAAAAATGTATTGTTGGTGAAAAAAAAACGAAAAACAATTTGGCTTCTTTCCTTTCGTGACACTCGAGTTTTTTTTTGTGAGTAGAAAGAACAATTTTCCGTGTTTGAAATTTAATTTTCTCGATATGTTTATATGTCACGCAAGAGGAAAAACAATATCTGGATTAGTTTGTTAATGACGCACATTGCACATTAAAAAATTGTCTCTGTTATTGTATTTTTTTTGTCTTTTTATATTTTTAATATCAGCCCTCTCCACAGATATTTAGAATCTCAGACTTAGAATATTGAAGATACAAAATCTACAATAGAAAAACAGAACATACTTCAAATATTTTGTTTTACCTCACATTCAACATCAACGCTTTCTTCATATAATATCATAATTAATTATTATATATAGCAGTATATTCAAGTTATTAATACATTATTAACGTTTTTTTTTGTAACATACTCATATTAGTTATGCCTGTTAATCGTTACTTTATTGTATTATTAGTAGTGTCTCTTTATCGTAAAGATTGTCATTTTTGGCCTTTTTATTGAAGATTGCCTCGAAAATCAATCACGAGCCAATTCCCCGAATTAATATTAAAACTTGCAAGAATGTTTTATATTTTTTAGTTTCTCTTAATCCAAAATGGAGTAAAATTGAGTCGCATAATTGCCAAGGAATAATTTTACATTAATAGAAGTGCCCCAAGGCGGGCCAAGTTTTATTTTTTTTTCTTAACTTATCCCTATGCTTAAAACGTAAACGTTTATACTATTCGTGAAAAAGCGCCGATCTTCTGCGCGTATTGGCATACATTTTGTTAGTTCTCTCATGAATTTACTTAAACTACGAAAAATTGTGCATGTTTCGCGCGTTAGTATCGCAATTTAAAATATTTATGCACAAGCGCTGCACCACACAATCAAGTTTATCGTGGTCTGCTGCAGCTGCTTTTTATATCAGACTTTACTTGAGTTTATTCGCACCAAGAGATTTTTTCTTTACTATAGATTTATTTCCCTTTTTTTAGCAAAATTAAAGAAATCGCTCTTATCAAAGACTTTCATTTTATGTTTTTCGTAATTTAATACGTTCTATAGTTGCAATCCTTAGACGAAAACGTTTCACGATCTCATTTACGAAATTTTTGAGCGATTTTGGTTCACAGACGGTGGACATTTCGAGCATTTGTAATTTCTACAATTTAGAGAGAATAGTAATTTAAGAAAATACTTTAGCACCACCTTTGGTTTGTAAAAACACAACTAAGCTTTTGTTTGGTGTACACGTTTTTTTAAATAATTAAAAAGTTTCTAGATTTTGTAAAAGTTGTCATTCTCTGTAGAAATTACAAAATTTAAAAGTAGATCCAGCGTTTCTTTCTTGTAATTGAAAACGTTATCCTTAATTTATTTGTTGCGAGTTTCATAATCCGCAATCAAAGCTTTCTTGGTTTTGTATCCTATTCTGATAGGCCTCCAAATAACGGTCAACGTTTCTGTAGATACCAGAATTTGCTTGAAACATCAGAGTCTCTAAAATCCTTTCATTCTTGATGGCCTTTGAAGGCAGCACTATCTGCAAAATATAAATAAATTCACAATTAATGTCCACTATTATAAAATTTCAAAAATTCATTTATTGATATAAAAAAAGCAACTAGATTAAATTTCACTCTTTTTTTCTCGAAACTGGATCACTTTTTCGAATAGATATTTTCATTTGAAACTTTTATTTGTTATAAAAAAAATTTCAATAAGCAAAAAGAAAGAAACTCCCAGACATTCTACACTTTGCAAACATATTTCCCGATTTTTAAATGTTCCAGTTCAAGATTCCAAAACTAAAAATTATAGAATTTATAAAAAGAATTTTTCTAAAGCTGGACATTTTAAAATGACCACCATCGGATCAATATAAATAATAAATGTTAAAACTAATACAATTCGAAAACTTCTTACTCTGATAAGTTCTTGAGGTGTTATCCTATATAGTTTGAGATCTCTGCTGAGTCTTTCCATGATGCATTTGAATTCCATCTTAGCATCAATTTTTGACGACTTGGACTTGATCCTATGTTTGGCCCAACTAAGCATTGCCTCGAACTTTTTTATCTCGATCACCTCAAGGCCGCGACACATTATCATTTGAACCATGGACTCGCTTAATGTCAAGAATTCTGGACTCTGAAAAAGTTGATAAGCCCTAGTTTCAACAAACGCGAGAATCATGTTGACTAGTTCCGAGGCAGAGGTATATCGCCAGTAGTAATTTTCTAAGGAGCAGAGCATCACACACACAATTTCGATTCGGAGAAATTGTTTAGCATGATGGAAACAAGCCTGTAGAAGTTCCGGAAGATCGTAGTGTTCAGCAGCACAGATCAAGCCAGGAATATTGCTACAGGTTAAAGGACAAGATCCGGTATGGAGGTAGTCCAAAAGAATTTTGAAGGTCTCTGGATCAAATTCAATGATATCAAACTGAAACAGGAAAGACACAGAAATGCCATCAGTAACAAATTTTAAAATACAATCTCAGTTATTCCTGTATTTTATGATTTATATTATTTGTTTCAAGGGAAGTTACAAATTATTCATTAAACTTCCTTTTTTGCACTGCTTCTTTTAGTATAGTTTTTAAAGTCATTGGGCAAAAGAACAACTAAATATAACTGGAATGTCCAGGAAAACGAATCAAAGTCTTTAATTTCGTTATTCTTATAGTTTAGGACACTTTTTACTTTTTTTAAATATTAAGGGTGTGCAAAAAGCTCGAAACTTCGAGTCAAGTCGAGCCGACTTTTTTCGAGTCGAGCTCGAGCATGCTCGAAATTTCGAGTTCTCGAACAGTTTTGAGTTCTCAAAGACATTCGAGTTCTCGAAGGCATTCGAGTACTCGAAATTTTCGGGTTCTCGAAGCTTTTGAAATTAACAAGAATTTCTTCAAACCCGGTACTAGGGTGTTTTTCGGAATGCTAACAGTGATTTTATAATCAAAAGTAAGAATTAGAGATTTTTTATCCAAAAAGGCGACTAAATTTTTGATAATTTCAATAAATTGACAGATAAAAATTTAATAAACTGAGGGTTTTTCATGCGAGTCAGTATACTAGTGTTTTTTCGGGCTTCTGATTATAAATTTAGTCGAAATTTTGAAGAAATTTATTATATTCAGGGATGTCGTCAGTTTATTGAATTGTTACAGAATTTGGTCATCATTTTGGATACAAAATCTTGAATTTTCAATTTTTATTTCAAAATCGCTGTTAGCAATCCGAAAAACCTCGTAGTATCGGGTTTGAAAAAATTCTTGCTAATTTCAAAAGTTTCGAGAACCTGAAACTTTCGAGCAGCTCGAAAGTATTCAAGTACTCGAAAGTTTCGAGTTCTCGAAGACATTCGAGTGCTCGAAAAGTTGCGAGCTTTCTGGAAAGCTCGATTTCGACTCGAACCTGATCGAGCTCAGCTCGCCTCGACTCGAAAGCTAACAAGCTCGACTCGTTCGAATTTCGAGTTTTTTGCACACCCCCATTAAATATAAAAGACATGAAGGAGTAGTAAGGAGTGATATCTCCCATGGGTGAAGGTAGACGAAAGTGGAACTAGAAATATCCGAAAGTTACTATCTGCGTCTCTTATTACGTGCAGTATGACGCGCAGCCGTAATTTCAGTATTTCATGGCTGCGCGTGTGACTGCACTATTGTCGTTCTCTCTCCTAATTTTTGGATGATTTCAAGACCCCTTCTTTTTTACGGACATACTACTCCTTACTATTCCTCACGAAGGAACTATTATATATACTATTCCTTCGTGCTATTCCTTCATGATAAAAGATAATGTTTCAAGCATAAATGCTATGAAGTTAGCAGGAGACGAGAATTCCGAAGTTAGTTTGAAATGACCCACACACGCGTGCCTAAAAAAATTATTACCACTTATGTCATTTTATATACAGAAAAATAGTTTGATGTATAATTTACAGAATTCAGGCTGAAAAAGAAAGAAAAGCCTGCGGATATTAGAGAGAAATGTTCCAGAACCTTTTTCGATGACATCCACCAACAAACCAGAAATGTTGGGTTTAATCTTCTGGACTTATGAGAGAGTTGCAATTTCGTATAAATAAATACATTTATGATTCGAATTCGATACCGAACTTGCATTTTCAGAAATGTAAAATGACATTTTTAACCTTGCCCAAATTTACAACTTTTTAGAATTTTTGTTAACAAAATAAAAAATATGTAAATCTTGCTCTAAAAAGTAGGTGTGTCACAAAAATCGTGAAAGCATTGTTATCGCTTTTCCTCAATGCCGATTGAATGGGTATTTGGAAAAATTCGAAGGAAGGAATGTTGCCAAATTCACACAAATAATGAAGAGTTGAGTTTCAGTTGAAGAGCAGTGACAAAGAATTTCACATTTATGTGCATAATAGAACTGACAAAAAATTAAGGTTTATTAATGTAAAATCTTAGGCACTGTCTATGGCTATGGAATTTTCCGTAACGTTAGCCCTGAATGAGCTACAAAAGGGGTTAGAGTTACGGAAAATTCCGTAACCGTAGACAGTTCGAAAATTCTATTATTACATTTTCAGTTAAAATTATGAATTTTCAATAAAAATTAACGAACAATAAGAATTTTCAACAAAAGAGTTGAATGTTCAACCATGAAATATTTGTAGACAAATAAAGAAAAAAAATTTCGTGCAATATGTTGAGTTTTTACGTCATAAAGACGAGTTTTTTTAAAAGTTGAATTTACATCCCAACAATATGCATTATCTACCTAAATAATTGAATTTTCGATTGAGAAAGTCGAGTTTCTAACAAAAC
The DNA here is from genome assembly GCA_932074435.1 of Andricus kollari. Taxonomy (NCBI): domain Eukaryota; kingdom Metazoa; phylum Arthropoda; class Insecta; order Hymenoptera; family Cynipidae; genus Andricus; species Andricus kollari. The sequence continues at coordinate 7,660 of CAKNWW010242861.1, read as the reverse complement.
AAGTAAATTTTTTACTAAAAAAGTCACATGTTTAGTAACAAAAAGTTAATTTAAAAAAAAAATCAATCAAATTATTTTAGATGAATTTTCTACCAAAAAAAGACCAATTTTCAACAAAATAGATGAATTTTCAACTAAAAAAGATAAATTTTCAACAAACAGTAGAATAGTCTAGTTTTAACTTACAGAAATAAGTTTTTAGCCAAATAAAATCAATTTTCAACGACATAGTTAAATTTTCAACCAAACAGATTGAATGTCTATAAAAAAATATAAAAAAATCAACGAAACATAGAATAGTTGAACTTTGGTTATAAAAATAAATTTTCAATTAAAAAAAATTAATAAATTTCAACACAAGAAATGAAATTTTAACCAAAACGAATAATTTGCTGCCAAAAAAAGAATCATTTTCAACAAATTACATGAATTTTCAACGAAATATTTCAATTTTTAATGGAATTTTCTACTTAATATTTAAATTTTCAATCAAAAAGGTGAATTAGTCACCAAGATGATTAATATTCTACTACAAAATAGAAAGTTTCAATAAAATACAGAAATTTTTAAACAAATAGTTGAATTTTCAACAGAAGAAGATTCATGATCAACCAAACATGAAATAGAGAAATTTTTAGTTAAAAAATAATTTCAAAAAAGTCTTAACAAAATAGTTAAAGTTTGAAAAAAGAAGATTTCGCAACTAAAATGACGGATCATCAACAGAAAAATGAAAAAATGAAGCAGATAGAGGATGTTTGGTGTACTTGACAATTTTAGCTTATAGGTGAAAGGAAGAAATAGCGTACTTTGCAAAAGGGAGACTGTCGGGTCTAGCAATACAATTTTTTGCGGGGGACAGTGGATGTGTGGCGGGTGTAAAGTTTGATGTAACGGGCGTACATTTTTATGTAGCGGGCGTAAACTTTCATGTGTAGCGGGCGTAAAGTTTTTGTTGGCCCGGCGTCGGAGTGCGCATGAGCAAACGTCACTGGGCTGTAAGCTGCCACTTTGCGCCTGCTTTGCGTGTATGCAATGGCGTGTTTTCAAGGGGGGTCGGACAAAAAAGGGGTTTCAGCCGCTATTCGCGATTAGCGAAAATCTTGAAAATTTAATTAAATATTTATATTAGTAGAAAAATCCTAGGAGCAAAGTCAAATTTACAAGATGATTCGAGCAAGAAATGATTTAATTACCGTATAAACTCGAAATTTTTCCGTTTATCTTACTATGAGTCTTTCGTTCTATTCAGGCTCAATATGTAAAGAGAAGCTCAAATTTTTAATAGAGCTAGCAAAAATTAATCGTTTGTGCTACATTTCATTATAAACATAAGTATCACATTTTTCTTACTCTTAAACTTTAAAAATAAAATTTTGATATAAAAACAATATAATTTAATACATTTATGTGAGAAATACGTCCAGAAATCGCAGTAAATGGAGCCTCATAGAAACTTCGAATCAAATTCAAATAGTCGAATTTAATTCTGAATTTAATTTAATCCGGAAACACCTTGAAACTGTATTTTTTATGCTATAATGAGGAAATTTCTGTTAATCATATACAATTTTCTCAAATTATATAAGATTTTCTGTAAAATCCATAACAAAATTATGCAAAATAAACCGAGATTTTTTCTAAAGAAAAGGTTAATTGTGAGATTGTAACAGATTCCTGACATCTTATTGGGCTGCAAACTTAATACTACGAATATATGATGAGCTGAAACAATTGCAAACACTTTGTAAAAAAAAAATTTTTTACTGAGTCACAGTTAACAAAAAGTTTAACAAGCAACAAATATAAAGCGAGAGCTTAGTTTTAAACAATAATGCAAATCATTGTGCAAGTTTGCATTTTTATTTTGTTTCATTTTTTAAAAGTTATTAACCAAATTTACGTTTATCCATAAATACAAATTTTACCGATCTCTTAATTCAACAAAAATTTAGATTTAGTATTAAATAATCGAATTCTATGTACTTTTCAATTTGCAGAAATGTCACTTTTTTCGAACACTTATTCAATAAAATGTGCTTATCTTAAAATTTTACATGTCTGCGACCTCTGACAGGGTTGCAAATCGACTCGAATTATTAGGGTAGTATGTTTCATGTAATTGCAAAGTTTGAGAAATATTAAATTCGATAAAGGGTTTGTGTCTTAATGACTGGCCTAGGTATAATATGTTATTCTCCGTACGCCAATTTTTCTAGGATTCCGTCTACACTTTTTATGAAATTTTCATGGAATATAGTACACCTATTGAATTTCTATAATAGCTTTCCTGCAGACTTTACGCAAATTGCACATTTGCACAGAGCTTTAATAGAAATTGTATAATATTTTTTAGAAGTAAATGCTATATACACTGGTTTCAATATTTCACAAGCGTTAAAAATAAAATTACCTCGGTTTGTGCCAATTTGGCTCTGTCAACTTTTTGAGCATCTGCACAGACACTCAATCTTGGCACTGCTAGTGAATTGGATCCTTTGTCTTTGTCCTTGGATTCTTTATCTGTAAATACAGTAACTTGTAACTAATCCTTGATTTGAATCAGTTTTTTCTTAAATTGATGGCAACAACATTTTGTTAAATCATCCCACTTTGAAGGATCGAAAAACTTGAAAATTTGAATGCTTTATAATTGAAATCTTAATTTATTAAATTTCTAACCTCAGGGCTTGCACAATTCACAGTTAAAAATGTTCAAATTTGTTTTTTTTTCTTAGGGCTGACGAACTTGCACCCATCTAAACTAGATTCTATTAATTTATACATTTTTTTAATTGAATTTTTTTTAAAATGATTCAACATTTCTATAGAAAAATAAATTTTTATTTTCAAAAAAGATGATAAAAGAAACTTAATTCTTATGTAATAAATTACATAAAATCGAGTATCAGAGAAAAATATGCTTCCGAAAATCAGTATATCCGGCTCATTAGAGACAAAAAAATTATTTTCGATTTCTTGACGGAGATGGTTGGTAACACTAAACATAATTCAAAACACATTTTTTCCCAAAACCGAGGCGATATTTGTTGCAAAATTAAAAACAAATACAAGAAAAATTAAATAAACGTAAGGTACATATTGAGCCATTGTATTATTACAATTAAGTTTTATACCCTGTAATTGGCCTCGTCTGTTGTGTATTATTTTTAATTGAAATTTTTTTTTTAATTTTCGGTTTTCAAAAATATTCCCGGCTTTTTCCCGGTGCTTGAAATTCCAGGCTAATTCCTCGTTTCCCCGATTAAAAAGTTAAAAAATTCGCAGTTGAATTTCCAGTTATGTTTATTTAGACTTTCCTGTGATGACTACCTTATTATTTGAAAGCTCGGATATCCTGATGCCCAGAAAACTAAAGACAAACTGTATTGGATATCACTTTTTATCTTATTTTTTTGTTATCAAACGTGAAAAATTGCCAAATTTACATGTACTCTCTAAACTTGACTCAGTGTGAAATGGGCCACTGTATCTAATCAGTAAGAACTTTTACTGATTTAAAATGCAACCCCACTTATTCAAATAACTAGAAATGGTTCGCTGATTATAGTCAGTAATCGTACGGTTGGCCATACTCAATCTACAAAAGACGAAATTCTCACTAAATCATGCCACTATATATTCGTCCAACCGGCCGAACGAATAAGGACTTCGAATGAATTTTGCTGATACTCGGAAAAATAGAGAAAAAAACTGAACTGGAAATCACAAGATATTTACGGAATATTAAAAACTTACTGCTGCAGTCTTGTGAACTGGACCATCGTTTCCGGTCATCGCTCTGCAATGTATTTCCACTTCCATGTTTTCTTATACTTCTTCCCCAGCCCGCAGTAATGGTACCCAGCCGAGAAAAAGCCCTTTTCACCATAGGCGAGGATGGTACACTTTTGGGCCTAAACATTTCAGAACCAGTATCTCACAGAAACCGCAAAGCGGCACTTCGGGAATCGGAGGAACACCAGAAAGAATTTTAAAAAGAAAAAAGATTACCTGGATTGGAATAGGATCTCTTAGGATTACGGGAATGGAAAGCAAAAAGTTGGTTTTCGAGAGTTTATGTACATTTTTAAAAGAGTCAAAATCCTGTCGGTTGTACGTAAATCTTTAGAGACAACAATGAAAGCTTTTGTTCTTTAGCGACTGCGTGCTTGCGGAAATATTGATAAAAAATAAATTGAAAGAATGAAGTAACTTTTAAGCAATGTGGTTTTGAATAGAGACCTTCTGAAATGGTTTTAGCCTGATAAATTTTTTTAAAATAATAAAGTACACATGTTCTGTTCAATTTTTATTAAGATTTTTCAATAAAAACATTAATCAACTATTAGACAGCTTATAATATTTCAAGATAACTACAAAAATCAACAATTAATGACCGTTATGATTACTATTCAAATCGTACGTTATATTATGTTTATGAAAAGTTTGAAGTTCTTGTTTTTGTTTCAAGAAAAAAAATTTGAAACCAATCTTCAATTGTTAGGGTCGATGGAGTTGCTTTGAAAAACATAATTTCGGAATTGTGTCACCTGAAATCATTGACACACTAGCAAAGCAAATAAAACATATTTCTCACGCAAGTTTATATTGATCAGAGAGGATAATTGAGAGGAGTATATTAGATCTATATAATTGATCAACATAGCAGAATAAGTTAAATTTACCAACTGTATTGAGAAATAAGAATAACAGAGTCATGCTGTGCTGTGAGGATAGGAAACATGGATGTGCCAAGAAAAACTTAAATACACAGATTAAATACAATATTGTAGTAATAAAATACAGTGCTAATATATATTTCATAAAATAATATATTAAAAATCATTCGACACCAATGTTATGATCATTAGTCCTACCGCTCGAGAATATAATTCAATTCATTTTCTTTGTTAAGCACTGGAAGACTTTTCTCTCAAATTTTTGAGTTTTAGAAATACAAACAAAAAATTTGATCAACTTAGTAACATAAAAAACAGAAAGAAAAATGATAGCATAGTAAAGTATCAATGTTGGTTGATTAGGAGTAATATTAATAGCAAAATTTTTCAAACAAATATCATTAGTGATATGAAATCACTCGGCGGTTAGACTAATTATTTTTAACTTTGCGTACCTAGGGCTTTCCATGTCGGGTACTTGAAGAAAATTCGAACTCTTTGGCCTCTGCGGACTGAGTAAAGTTGGTACTGGTCTTGCTAATAATTCAGCGACAGGAACTTGAGGACTTCCAAAACCAGCTTGAATTCCATATAACATTTCTTGAAAAACTCTGAAGTCAGACAGAATAATTATAAAATAAACTTTCCTATTACTTTTTTCATAAATTGTGGATTTGCAATTTATTTTAGTTGCATTTCTTTAATTAAATACACACCGGCTTCGAACTCCTAAAATAGCTCTGACTCCTATAAATCGTACTTTTTGCTTCTGCTGACCAGGTACCAAAAATGAAACGTCGAAAAGACTCGCGTTGAGAGTGACATTTTCTGTACTATTCAAAAATACTCTTGTGAAATCTTTCGCTAGTTGGTCGTAATCCTCAAATTGATCCCGAACTGAGTCCAACAAAGGCGAAGAAGGTCTCATGTGTCCAATGGGTCTCCAGGACCCACGTCTGAATAACAAAAAAGACTTATTGAAAAAAAAATATATTTTTTCAAACTTCCTGAATCTAAAACTTCAAATCAACATTTTAGGTGAACTGTATTCAGAAAATTGAATAATGGCTTGCCTGTAAGGTTTTGGAATTTGTCCTGTTTCTGCATGGTTCGCCAAATTGGCAACTATGTCCTCCAACATTTGGCTCCTTGTTCTTTCCTGCATTCTAGCGAATTTCGGTGCTGAGTAGCTCGCTCTTTCGCCATTGACGATTTTCGTAAGAATCCATTCTCGAAACATAGGACCTAGAAAATATCATTTTAATTTATACATAAGACGTAGAGGAGATGGCTTGAATTTGAGCCACCTGGATTTCTAGAAAACTAAACCATGTACTAGGTTTGTGGCAGTGGGAACTGAACGCACTTCAGAGTAGTGGAAAATAGTAACAGTTTCACTGTTTCATTCGCTTCACAAAAAGTGTGAGACAAAAAAATAAAAAATCGGATATCCTGAGTTCATTCCAGGTAGGTCTTAAATGTCTATTCATTATTTCGGGAATGTAGTTTTTCCAATAAATGTTGTATGTAGTAGGGTTAGCAGGGTGGCCACAGAACCGGGAAAACCGGGAAAAAGCCGGGAATTCGGAACAACCGGGAAAAAACCGGGAATTTCGTTCGAACTCCGGGAAAAAAATGAAGACTATTTATTATAGGGATAATTCGAGCAGGCAGCAAGTGGCAGCGAACCATCGGGGGCGAGGAAGGGGAGCGAAGCGCGCAGAGCTGCTTGCACTGCTTGCTACGCGTCAGTAGTGTCGAGAGAAACTTTTATTTTGAGATACAATATTACTATGTACTTTTTTACTTTCCATGTTTCATTTGTGATTTCTTTGTGATCATTGCGTAGTTATTGGCTTCTATGCAACAGCGCAGTGGCGAAAGATATTATTATTTTGAGTACAAACATGTACTTTTTCATTTTCTACGGTGAGACTGAATAAATAAGTTAAACTGTTTTGTTATGATAATTTTCCTTTTTCAGTGTAGTTATACAGAGTCCGTGTATGTGCGAACTCACGTACTGAAAGCCACAACACATTGAAAGAATAAAATTTTACGAAACACCTTCGAATTTTGTTGCACGGATTCTTCGAAGAATCTTCATTTTGTCCTTGTTTAAAACAGTTACTAAAAAAACCGAGAAAACATTGGAAATGTACCCGGGAAAACCGGAAAAAAACCGGGAAATTAAAATCTCTCATCCTGTGGCCACCCTGGGTTAGTAGAATAGTATTGTTCGGTAGACATGGAGATGCTTCTGTTTAGGGGTTTGCTTTTTAAACATGAACATTTTGTACTGGGTCGCTCTAATTTGATATACCATCGGAGGCTCGAATTTGATGTACTTGTCTGTTGTAACATTATTTTCCAAGTTCGACCAGAAAATCACAGTTAGACATTATTTAGCTTCCTGAATGATAAAACAATGAGTTCATGTATTCATGGACGTATGCGGGTGTACGTATTTGCTTGCTTAATGTGGATTCATGTGGTAGTAAAAATGACGATTGTAGTGTGTATATACTAACGCTTACTGTCCAATTTGTCTTTTTTGTAGATCTCAAATACCAGTTTCGATTATCGTTCTTCATATTCATATCGGAAACTTGTTTATTTTTTATGTATTTCGATGTTTTTATAGGTATATCCAATTACAGCCACCATTTACCGATTTTCGAAAAACTCTTTTTTTGGAAAATCTTACTTTAAAAAAGACTCGTTGATGATATGAAAAAAGCAATCGAACCACCCGAAAGGTTATTAAATAACAATATGTATAAGTCTCGACCTCTTAAGTATATGTATCCAATGAGTTACTTTTTGTAAGCTCAATAGAATAATGAGACCATAAGTATTTTCCAATTATACTAGACAATGAGACGTCTCGGCTTAGATTGGAGCCCTCATCAGTCAAATTTATTAAAGTTTCTAAAAAGAAAAATGCCAAAAAATGGTCATTATTGTATAAAACAGAG
>CAKNWW010242854.1:0-11960 GCA_932074435.1 Andricus kollari | reverse complement strand
CTAATATCTCACCCGGAGGTCCGTCGATCCGTCTACTTGTCATTCAGACGTTTCAACCTCTCTAGTGTATCGCTTCAGTTTTCATGTATCTTACACTTTCACATTATTTTTAAATAAACCTGACTTTTATACCGAATAAGTTTTACTTCCTATTTTATATAACTAACAAAAATCATAACGATAATAAGTTAGAATGTGCGATTCTCGAAATTCTTGGTGCCTTAGATCTTGACATTCAGAATTGTCGTGATCAGTCATATGACAACGCCCCAAACATGTCAGGAAAATATAAAGGATAACAAGCAAAAATTAAAGAACACAGTCCGTTAGTTGCTGATGTTACTGCGCAAATCACTCATTAAATCTTGTAGGGGATGCAACTGCTGACTGCTGTCTAAATGTCACAAGCTTTTTTATGTTAGTTCGAGATGTTATATTGGTACCAATTAAAATGCGTTTCGGGAACTCTGTGGTCATCTAGGTCAGAAGGTGCAGTGATGCACTAAAAGATTCTTACAATTATTTTGCGATAACCGCGTTAGAAATATCCCATGATCCATTAGAAAAACCAGATGTAAAGGCAGAAGCTCTCGAATTATACCTACAATTTTGCCAACTCGAAAATGGTATTCTCGAGGTATTTTGAAATGATGTTTTAAAACGCATTGACGCGACTAATAAGTTTTTACAAAGTACTACCACTGAATTTTGTGATGTAATTGATCAATATGATTCTTTAGCTCTGCATATTTCGAGTCCAAACGAGAAAAACTGGACTTTTATGAAGAGGAAGGAAAAAGATTGACTCAGAACGCAGAATATCGAGAAGAAAATCAAAGACTAACAAAGAAAAAATATTTTTTGATGCATGCAAGAATAATGATACTGTATTTTCACCTAGGGAAGACATTAAAGTAAACACTTTTTTCACTATTATTGACAAATTCGGAGCATATTTATTGTATCGAAGTGATGCCTATCAGTTAGAAACATTTTCAGATAATGAAATCGGAGAAAAAGCTGACGATCTAGTTAAATTTTATAATAACTATTTAGGAAAGCAATTAGCCAATAATGTGTTCATTTTAAGTCGTACACTGAGAAAAAAGATTACGTGATATAAAGAATGTAGTACTGAATACGTCCAATCAAATATTTTATTGATCTGAACAAATTTTCTTTATAACAAAATAGAGTTCTTTCTTCAAAAAGCATCATTCCGTGAAGTAAGAAAAATTGTCTCCGATCAAACAAATATTTGATTGAATGTGTTCAGTACTACATTCCTTAGAATCAAGTAATCTTTTTTCTCAGCGTACCTTTGTGTTATAAAGTTAAAAGGATATTCGGCGAGTAGGATCCTGTAGATCATTGTTAAGAAATGTTTTATGAGGTCTTATCCTAATCTGGAAATTGCACTTCCTTTTACATATGTATTTTATCTACCAATACATCCTATGAGCATTCTTTTTCAGTAGCAAAGAATGTGAACAATTCTTTAAGGAATTCTATTAGTGACGATCGCTTATCTGCATTGGCATTCTTCTCAGCGAACGCAGACGCCGGAAATTCAATCAATCACGACGAAATGATACAAATATTTGCATAACTAGAGGCAAGATGACACAAGTAAAGTAGTATAATCATTTAATTACTGAAAACTACATTCAATGATTGTATTTATTGTTAATAAAATATATGTGGGCGTCCACATGAAAAAGGCCCTTTATGACCGTTTCTACTTTGGGAGATATTTGAGTATATTTGCTCGTTTTTGAACTTAAAGGGTTTGTCCTGCGGGCTTCAAATTCCGGGAATTTATCCGTCTATATATGACTTTGTAGGCAATTGCATATCGGCCATAAGTGCCTTTTTCATGCGGACGCCCATATATCTATACATTAGTATACTCATTCAATTTATCTATTATTGTTAAAAAATAATTTAATACCAGCGTTTTCTTATGAAAATGACATGGAAAGGGGGAGGAGGCCCCACTGAGAGTCATGGCTGAGAGGCTCCAAATTCGTGAATCCAGCACTGGGTGTAAATTTACAAATTCGCAAAATTCCTGAAACAAAAAGTACGCAAAGAGCCCGCAGCCATCGAGCAAGGGCCACTATTCCGTATTTAGGTTTGGAATCCGAAAATAAGTAAATTAATTATGAATAATATGTAGACGTTACTCTAGTTGAAGGTTTGGTGAGAATATTTTAAATACAAACCTCTTAAGCAACAATGAGAATCCCATTGATGATGACGTTAAGTATGCCACACATTCTAGGCTAAGGAATCGACAACAAACTAGGGTTAAGCCTGGGCCAGCTTTGGCGATATGGCTTGGAAATCAGGACAGGCCCTAGCCATATTTAACGTTTCATTCGAGCTTGACCCAGGCTGGATCATGAGGCCAGGGCCTAGTTTTGCCAGGTTTTGGTCCTCTTCGGTCCATGACAAAATTTCCACATGGGAGATTCTATATTTAGATCATATTTCAGTACAGTAACCAAATATATAGACGCTGTTGCTCGTTCGAATCTTAATTTGAAAAAGCGAATGGAAAATCATTTAAATATTTTGGTTTTCTTTCATAGATGCTGCTTTCTGATTCTGAATATTTCTGAAACCTAATTATAACGATTTTTTCTATAAATATCATCTAAAATTAAATGTAAAAAACGAGATGCTATCTGAAAACATATTAAAAACAGACAATTAGTAAGATATCTGTCAAAAAGAAAAGACAAGAGCAACACATACGGAAAAGGAACAACATAAGGCAAACCAATTCAGTTTCTTTCAACTGGCATTCAATATACTTTATACACCATCATTACCATCCTTCCTTCAACCAACAATACCTCGATTGTCAGCCTCTTCTCTGCTTATTTATACAGCCCTAACATAATTACAGCAGACTCAATAAAATCCATCTTTTACATCCACAACGCCATGTTTCATAACACCAATAAAACTTCTTCCTTTGATTTAACGTCTTACATCAAGTACAGCCATTAACCATACAAAAGCGACCGGTAATGGCAATCTAGAAGAGAAAAGAGGCCACTCATGTAGAAGCTGCGAAACAGTTACAAGTCAGTGCTCCTACTGATAATTGCTGTTATGCTCAATGCACATCAAACATAGATCCGCAAACAGCTCTACTGTTTGTAAATCCCTGCATATCGTCCTCAAGCTCACTCATTGTCACTTTTCTATGTGTGCATCTTATATATATATATGTATATGTGTGTATACCAAGTCTGAACCGCGAAGCCACCGCACTAAACGGACGCGGCGCGTATAATTTATGAATTATTATTTTGTACTATAATGTCGGCCGCTTCTCAGCTTCGATGGACCGCTCGCCGCTGCCCGTACGAACGAGACCTTCTGACGTCTCGTCGGAAACTGTGAGAGATAAAGAGCACTCCCAGTGGCGTACTTTCTTGTTTCTTTATTTTAAAATCCATCTCTTTATTTTACACAAGTCGGAGTTTTTATTAAGAAACCGTATTCGATTAACTTTTAATTTAGGGAAATCGGAATGCAACATGAGTTAGGATCATGTCTTTGAGATTCAAATATTTGGGTTTGTTTAACCCTAGGGGGTACACTACTTCAATACTGGATTGGACCTTCTTTTTGTTGATCAACAACTGAAAATAGATCAAGAGATCCTGAACTATTTTATTTTTTAGTTTCAGTAACATGTGTTTCCGCTATCATTGGTGAATTTATGTTTAGGATGTTATTATAGATCATTTGTTTCCTATGGTAACCTAAATATTATTGCACATGTGAACCACAGGAAAAAAAAATTGTAACTTTTACCCCGATTTCAGAGTAATCTTTACCTACACCAAAACTTACCTTTACGTAGTAAGATTTGCCCACCACATTGGGTAAGGTTACCATATCAACTTTATGGCATCTTCTTTTGTTTCGATGCGAAAAAAATCAATTTAACCCACTTGAAAATTATCCGTATAAGAAATTTACTTCTATTTTTTCTGTGAAAAGATAAAAGAAGTGATCTTTTCTATATCAAGCAACATTTCTCCTTCAGAAGCCATAACTAAAGCTGAACATTTTTTTTTGTATCATTGCACTGTATTTACAAAATTGGTTGTTTCATTGATTTTTTAGTACAATTTCGTAAGGAGTAAGAACTTCCAACTTCAACTTCCACCAAAGTAGTGTATGCAAACAATTAGTTTCACCTGCTCTGACAAATTGTTTTTCTTCTGCCTTAAGAATTCTTTAGCACATAGAATTTATTAGACTAGTGTGCAAACTTTAAAATGATTATTGTAATACCTCCGAATATCTGAATATCATGAAAGAATTAGCAATCGTTCTTCTACTTATCTTTAAAAGAACTCATCATCTATCGTAAACAACTGGTTTCTGATCCCTTCAACCTTAATATTTAATTCACTACCTATTGCGGATCATTTATTAGTATCAATGTTATCTCAGAGAACTGATCTTTTCTGTATCTTCAGCTATCATTGTTATTAATACTAAACACCATGTGTAAAATCAATTTCAAGTAAAAAGCTAAAGCTAATGGGTAAACTTTTTAAAGTTTACTTTAAAACCTTCTTTATTGAAGGTTTTTCAACTGTAATGAAAATGCTGATGAAAATGAAAGTTATTAAAAGAAATTCATAAATCCGTCTCTCATTCAATTATCAGATTTAAAAAACTGATACATTCTTTAACAACAGGTTCTTCCTTCTCTGATATTACTTTGTAAACCTTTGGAATTCAGAACATCCAAAACCCTAATAATGCGGATACAAATAATTCGGTTACGCTATATATCCCAAATCCTAATTGTTCTTCCTGTTCCTTAGGAATCATTCAACGGTGCTAATGATAATTATAAATTTTATCATCATCTAATATCATATAATACCATCTAATAATACCTTCACCATAGGGATAATTGTTCTGCCACTAATCTAACACCACATATTTTCAGATTCAAAAATCTAAGTAAAACATAAATCCTGAAATTGATAATAGATGAACCTAGCAAATGAGAATCCGGAATACATCTTGATAAGACATCCAAATCAGCTATTAGTAGAGAACAAATTCTGAAAGATAAAATTATAGATAATGTTTGTAGGTAAGATCTAATAAAAGGTCATCCTCGTAACTTGAATTTATAGTATCTTAACTCTGTTGTATAAAAGAGTAAAAGGCGATACATGTAAATGAGGTATTACGTCATCGGCTGGTTCATGGAGTGTCCGAAGAGCCCTTATAGGACACGCCAGTGTAGGCTGCCCCAACGAGTCAGCAACAAGGCAGTCAGGCAGGTAGGCAGTCAGGCAAGCTCGGGCCGTAGCTCTGAGCCCAGACTATCCTATAATTACGAGTAACTCAGCCACATTTGCGTTGATCTGGCACCTTAAAGATAGCATTTAGCGGCCCCTTTCATCTCTGCTGCAAACAAACCAATTTATACCGCAGGCCGCTTTGTGCTCGGGCGAGGGGCGTGCCCCGCCCCGAACTACGTTACTACGAGGGTCCATCTTCTTCCTCCTACCATCATCCTACCACCTTATATACCACCTTTATACCTCCCTCTATCGCCGTCCTCGAGCGAGTCGCCCTCCTTCCATCGCTCCTCGACTTTTCCCCGCTCTACCTCGTGCCTCGTTCCCTTCTTCCGATGCTTCTGTGCGATCACTTCCGCTAATGGGAAGTTTCAAGTGTTGGGACAACTCTGGCAGCATTGTTAAGATCCTGACATGATGCTGGTTATGAAATTCGGTTCAAGTAGTAGTAGGGCTATGGTTAACAAACATAACATTGTCCATAAGGATTCTTGAGATGATAATGTGTGAAAATACTAATGGTAACTAACTAAAAGTAATTATAAAATTTAAAGAATTTATCTATCAATTAACCATTTGGTTTTGCTTGTTCATTACAATTGGCTTGCACATCTTCGCAATGATAAACATTATGAAAGTGTATGCGAAGGATTTAGTTTAGGCCTTTAGGGATACAATTCTTGTTCAAATTATTATGGTGATTACTCTTAACTATGTGGTATATGACGTTTCGTTCGTAATTTCATAATAGAGGGTCATGTTTATCATCTATATAATATTGTGATTCTAAACATTCTAAACTGCAGTGGATGTAAATAATTAGCGTTAGGAATACAATTTCTAGCTATAATTTTTTATAGTAATTAAACGATTCCATGTGGTATAATCAGATCAAATGTTTCGTTTTTGTAATATCGCAGATGGACATGTTTGTCTTCGGTTTGTTGTGATTCTAAACATTCTAAATCATAGTATCATAAATAATTTTTTATGATCATTAAAAAAGTCATGTTTCTGATCTACATGTTGTGACAATATTTCCAGCATTGCTCAAATGCTGACATGCTCCTGCGTCATGAAGACCGTTCTGAGAAGTAAAGATATAATTATTATAATTGCAATGTTGTATGGTGATTTGTATTGTGTTTTATCTCATGATCTGGTACTTTGTTAGTGGTATCAGATTATTATGGATCAGTTAATTGGTCTTGTATTGCTTTGGAACGATTATAAAAATTAATTTTTTCATCCTTTTCGTTCATTAGTGCGAATAAACATGCTAGAAATATTTGTATTTTCGAGTAATGAACGAACATAGACATTTAAGCAAAAAAAATCGGAATTGTTTCTATCCCGCCCCGAACTACAAGCTGAAACCATCTTAGCCCTTCTACCATTATTATACACCACTCTATGCCACCTTCGTAGTTCGTACCTCCCTCAACCAGGTCCGAGCTAATATCAATACGTGCCCACCAATGAACTTTAGCATGCATGAATTCTTGATTTTATTAGCATTGAAGAATGTTCCAATATGCCCAAGTCTACGATACTCAAAGTCTACTATTTTTATTATTCATATGCACAAAAACAGTCGTATAAGTTAATAAATACTAATTATAGGAGAACACCTCGAGACATGATATATTAAACAAATAAGAATCCATGAAGATATTAATCCTCCATTATAATCTATTCAAACCTGTCATATCTACATCTTATGCATATTTAATTTCCTCATCTTTAATAGCCATCCAATTCTAACGGCAGCCGCGAGATAATAATGCGCTGAGAGTAATTTTAATCTTTCCCCGTACTATTTTACTTATATTCTTGTCTTGGATTACAAAAAGTTAAATGTCGTTTTAATTATTTAATTATAGTCCAGATCGAGGAAGCTCTTTTATTATATCTACAGGCAAACTGCAGACTTCTCATGCCTTATGGAGATTATTTATTACCGATATAGATTTATTTGCACTCAAACACGATTGGAAAATTTTTCATTGAAATTTGACATTGCAGCACACATTAAAATTAGCGACTCGAGATGATAAACTGGAAAATATAATGTCAAACCCCGAAAATTTTCTACTAAAATAGCATAATGCTCTAAAAGATTTGTTAATCGAACTTTTATGTCTTTATAATTTTAATTAGTTTAAAGTGATTGATGAAACGCCCACTGGCGAGGGCATATTTAATTAATAATTTGCTCCTCAAGGGAATTATATACAATATACATTGAAGACCCGAATGCAAGTGGGGCACCGGTATTAAATGTACAGCGTGTACAAAACACTTACACTTTCGAAGCGACCACCCTGCATTTAAGAAAAGTGGCACGTATGCCCAGCTTCGAAGCCGCGAGGCAGTTTGGATGTTCTTGCTTGGTAATCTTGTTGAATAAGAGGTAGTCTCGTTTCAGCGGATTCGTCAGAATGAAAAAATCATTACAGACAACTTCCAAAACCCTTTATAAATAATTTTGAAATCACTTCTCAAACTCAAATTTTACGACTTTTAATTTGCTCCAGTACTTCACGAAACGAAAGAAATTATGAGTCACATTTCTCGTTTTAATTTTCAATTCATATACTTTACTTTACTTATTGTCTCTAATTTTAAATAATACATTAAGCTTCTGAGATTAAAATTATGCATCCAAATAATCGGCAACAAACTTTGTTTTGACAGAATGAGGAGCAAGTGAACGCAACTACACTGGGATCCCGCTTTACCGGAACCTGATATATTGGATAAGGTGTTCTAAGGGGGCGAGAGAGAGGCGATTGCAAGGTCAGCGGAGTTGAGCAGCTTACGGTTCGGCAGTATAAGAAGCCACAAGCAAGAAGGAGAAGAATAACGGTTTGGAGAGTCCCGATTTACCGTGAAGGCCACTGAGGGTACCCCCGAAACGCCAGGTAAAGCAGGACCCCAATGTACATAACATTGAATTCAAAGAAACTTGATAGAAAAGACACACAAACATGAATGGGAAATAACATTTTCGGTTATATCCAGCGGGATTTGAACCCACGAAAGTGTAGCTCCACCGATAGTGTACGCTGTACAGGAAGTAATCACAATACCTTACTTCCTGAGTCACACATCTCCTAACTTTACTGATTTATTTTCGTTATTGGGGACGCGTCGATCTTTGACAAGGGCTTTTTTGCGCACGGTTATTTCTTCTTTAAGCGCTCTTTTCACTATTAAATAAAGCTAACTAATAAATCGAAGGTGATTTCATGTTTTTTTTATAAATTCTAAAATAAAAAAAAGTTATGCAACTCTTTATGTATCAAAATCGGAGTTTTTAGGGACCGCCATTTCTTTGACAAAGGTTTTCTCGGAGCTGGATTCTTCTTTCCTGATGTTCGTTTTACGATTAGATAAAGCTTAATAATACCTCGAACTATGTTGCATTTTTTAAAAAATTAATTTCGTGAAAGTTAGACAGTTTTTTGTGTCTCGTGTAAAATATTTTTATTCGGGTGCTGGCACTTACGTCCGTATACAGTGCGGCCCTTCAATTAGAAGTTTCAGTTTTATATTTAAAATATTTAAATTTTTATTCTATTTGCTACTTTCTCACCATTTTATCAACGTAGTTGTACTCTTTGAAAAGAAATGTCATAACATTGATTTTTACTATTTTAAAAATTTTTTCCGATGAAAAAATGCGCGTTTTGCATAAAACTGACTTAAAACTTTTTTTTTTATTTACGATTAGTGATAGAAATTGATTATTACTTTTTAAAAGAAATGTATCTACTCCTTATCAGAAAATTTAAAAAAGATTGAAAATTGCTTTCAACTTTTTTTGGCAATAATAACGTTTTTATGAAGAAAGCAATAATAACAATCAGTGATATTTTTAGATTATTTATAATAGAAAACTAGATTTTTAATTGGTAAATGTATCCCGTAACAATGAAAATGACTTAAAAATAGGAAAATTATTATATTAAATTATACAAAACACACCAATCTTTAATGTGAAAAAGGTGGATAACTCGTATTTTTTTTATTTTTTTGTATGTCATTTTTAGCCCCAAAAAGAGGGATTAGAGATTATTTGTCTCCTATAGAACAAAATTCTTAAAAATGTTGCCTTTTCTGTGGGGTCTAAAGATAGCATCCACAAAATTTGAAAATAAAAATCATAGATAATCCTCATTTGATTTTCTAACTTTTTCATAGTGTCTAAGAGTAGATTTTAAAAAAATACTGTATTTTACTTCGCTACAACCCCTAGTAAGGCCCAAAAATATATATTTACTGAGAAAGAATTTGTAATCATTAGTGGCATTATTCGTCAGCTTCGATACTTATATCATTTACTATTTTCTTGTAAAAAAAACTGCAGTTACCAATTATTCACGGATCAGTATTATTTAAAGACCTGGACTAAATTAATTTTTTTAAATTGAAATAACTCGCCAATTGGTTTTTCACTAAATATAATAAAATCAGGGTGTAAGCTCTAATGATAATATATTTTTTGTGTAAAGAACGAAATAAAAATCCAACATTATAAGTGTAACCACTGTAAACTATAATATTTACTTGCACTTCTATTTATTTTTCAGTATACTCCTGATTACTTACATTATGTGAAAAAGAGATTCACTTGGCTAAATACGGTTCGTTTTTTTCTTTTCTCTGAAAGGACAGCCGTTAGGTGAATCATACGATGAATAACACTGACAAAATTGTTTTTTATCAAAACCAATAAAAATAGTGAATGGCTCCGTGAAGGAGTCCTGTTACTCTAACAATAAGAAAGTTTTTCTCAGGTGTGAAGAACCAATGAAGGAAGAGAGATGTAGTGTAGTGAACTGGATTCGAGGACCGGCTGCTGGAGGACTTAGTCTTTTTTTTCTCCACTTTTTCGCTTTCTTCTCGGCCGACACTGACCATCTTCGAGCGCGAAACGCCAAGTTTACGACACCTTAGGAATCCTCAAAGTATCTCTCGAGGTTTTCAACCTATGGGTCGACCACGGCAATACAAGCGAAGGTTTCGCCCGCGTGCGCAGTTCAAAAACAGTGTATAGGGCGATCGTTAAGCCAGCAATAAGTGCTGGTAACATTGCGCGAAGAGCCGCGAAGGCCGAACACCTTTGGTGAGGACAAAGTAGTTCCCTTGGTAAGTTGAAAGTAAACCAGTGAGTAAGGGCAGCTACCGATCTACGGATTCTGGGTAAAACAGTACACCCCTGGATCACTTGTTGCCTTTAGATCTCTAATTCGCCAATTAAAAATTTATCCTTAAGTAATTTACCCTGCTAAACAAGAAAGCGGTAACTACATTTGGGACTTGTCACCTCGTTCGAAATTTCATCCATTTAAATATATTCTAAACAAATGCGAGTCGGGGGGCCAAATCCCAAATGTAGTCACCGGTTTCTGGCTTTGCACGGCAGTGATAGGGGGCCCTATAACTGCTATTATTAATTATTTTAATCCAGAGACGTTTTCGTAACTTTGGGACAGAGTCGTCAGTATTATGCGTATCGAGCTGTCCCGCAACAATTCTCTTCAAAATCATCCGAAAAATATTAAATCTAGAGTTACTTTTTGAATTTCATCCCCATTAGCCTAGTTTACAAGGTCCACAAAAAACCCATAAGTGAACAATTGGGGTTTGCAAGTTTTTGGCGCTAACTCTGATTTTTTGGGGTTTGTTTAGGTATACATTGTTTTTAATACATCAAATATTACTTTTTACTAATAATCAGATGTTTTAAAGGAAATTTTTAACAATTTATTATTGTTTATAACAATTTCCTTTTAGAACAGGTATAGTTGTGGTTTTTTCTTAATTTTTCAAGTTGTTTCAAACTATTCACTTAGAGCTAGGAAATAATTAATTAAAGTTTGAAATATAATTGTTGAACAAATTTATTATTATTTATAACAATATTCTCCTCGAAGAAAGCTATAAAGTTGCCTTTTTTTCTCAAATTTCCAACCTTCTTTTCTTCACTTACAGTGAGGTAATAATCAGCTAAAGTTAACAAACACAATTATTTAAACAATTTATTATTGTTCATAACTATATTTTCTAAGAATAATGCTAGAAACTAGTGGTTCTTTCTGAAGCTTTCAGCTTTTCTTTGGCTCTACAGTTATGAACAAATAATCTATAAACATAAAAGAGAATCATTTTTTGAATAATATTACATTTTTTCTTAATAAAGTATTTTAGCTCTTTTGCTAATATTCTAAACATATTAATTTTTTAAAAAGGCTCTCCTACAATAGAAATAAAAAAAAGGATTGAATAATTAGTAGTAGGTCGGAGACATAAACGTCTTTTATATTTATGGGAAAATACGTTTTAAACTCCATGAGGTTCGCTGTTTCGGATTTGAACTAATTTAGGAAGGAAGAGCAAGAAAATAAAACAAAAAAATTTGGACCACCCTATTGAGTATTGTTGGCGAGGAAAATAGTAGTTGGCTAAGATTATTTATTTCTTGCATGTTTTGTCATGAGCATTCTGAAGAAAAGAAATATTCAAAATTTTTAATGGACGTGCTACCTGTCACCCATTAGTAGGAGGCATCACTGATGACAGCAACTAATTATTAAATAA
>CAKNWW010242842.1:0-13101 GCA_932074435.1 Andricus kollari | reverse complement strand
CAGTATTCGCGATAGAAAAGGATAAGTGAATCTTTTCTGAACATTTAGTCATTGTGAAATGACCTAATTAAAATGAAAAAGCAGAACTTTACTGTCATTGCTGAGCGCTAAATAATATCCATTCGGTGACAATATATTTCTTCCTTTAGGTTCTATTTACCAAAAATTCCCGCCGAATTCCGCCATTACACGCTCTCACCTACCTAATTTCAGCGGGTGAAAAAGTGACTCCACGGGTGACCCCCACTCTTTCCCCCCGATGATTCTTGAAAGATTCACCCGAGTGAACCAAGTTTCCCCCAAGCGTCGCTGAACGGCTCTAGGTGCACCCGTGTGCACACGTGTGGTCGTCTTGAACGGAACCCCGCGTTTTGGACAAAATTGGCCCCATAAAAGGGAAAGCAATCGGCCAGCGTAGATCACATCGAAAGTGAATATGCGCTCTTAATTTTTAAGTGAATATTAAATCTAAATAGAATATTACGTTGATTTTGAAAAAAGTAATGTATGAAATGGGCATTTCCATGAAAGTTCTCGTGCGTCACGATACATTAATGAATGTTTAACCCTTTGCAATGTATAGGCTATGTGCACATTTTTAAAACAGCAAGAATATATATTTTATAACATACACTGCAGTCCCGGTTTACCATTCGTATCGGGGGCACCCTCAATGGCCTCGATGATAAATCGGGACTCTCTAAACCGTTCTTCTTCTCCTTCTTGCTCGTGGCTTCTTATAGTGCCGAGCCTGATATATCGGGAACTGATAAAGCGGGACTTCAGTATATTTACATTCGAAGAGATGCCTCAGATGCTGGAAATCGTACTTGATAAAAAGGTAATCCATTTTTTAACACTAAAAAACCGCCTATATAATCACTTGTAAATAAATCGTAAAACTCCCAAACTAGCGAACGGTTTTGGTAAGTCAGTAGGTCAGTTCGAGGGTGCGCCGTTATCCCGTATCATGGTCGCGCTGCTTGCTCAACACGTTCGTGCAATGGATACACAATTGTGTGACAAAATCTCGCCCACAACAAGAGAGCGGCCGCACGAAGTTGAAAGAAAGACGACCTCCTAGCGTTTGGCACAGCCTTTTCACGTAGTGGGAGAGCCGCTTACCAAACTTCTTTCCGTGCAGGGATCCCGAAACGGAATCAGAAACAATATACGTGTTCTCATTCCGGGTCGGAACGATTCCGATACAGAACGAAACCGGAACAAAAACCGAAGCAAATCCGCTCTCGTTCCGAACCACGCTATATGTGTACACTGTACTACACTTGAACACGCAATGAAATGTTAAGTCACCTTAGCACTACTTTACGAAGGAGTTTATTGAGTCTCAAAATACGAATGTTTGCCACAAAAATGTATTCTGAGACTAAAAAACCTGAAAAAAAGAAACGCGATTTCGAGTTGAAAATTGGAGAAACTAAATATGAAGCACTAAGAAACGCGGGTCAGATCCCAAATGTTTATAATTATGAAAAAATCAAAAACAAATCTTTTTATAATTATAAAAATTTTGGACCAGACCCGCGTTTCTTAGTGCTTCATATTTAGTTTCCTACATTTTCAACTCGATATCGCGTTTCGTGTGAACGTAAGTTTGATTTGAAAAAAATGTGAAAAAATTTGAGGTAACGCTCGCATGGCCTTGAATCGTGGAAATCTACCAATGAAATAGAATTTCCAAAACTCAGACTGCTTTTTTGAAATTTAGAATTTTGAAACAAAATTCTTATTTCGAGACTCGAAAATCTCCTCCTTTTTGACATTCATAGAAATCTACCAATTTAAAAATATTTTTCAAATTTTAAGTAAATTTTTGGAATTTATGAATCTTGACCCAAAATTTGTATTCTATGAATCGAAAACCCCTACGGTTCATGGGAAAATACAAATTTAATAAACTTTTAAAAATTTGCTTCACAATTTTGAATGTATGAATATTGACCCCAAATTTATATCCTAAGACTCGAAAATCCCCCTGATTATAACTTTCATGGAAATCTAACAAATTAGTAAAATTTTCAACATTTGAGTAAAATTTTTTAATTTTGGCCCTGAATTTGTATTGTGTGCCCCCAAAAACCACTTCCTACTAAATTTCCTGGAAATCTACAAAATTAATTATATTTACAAAATTTGAGTCAAAAAGAAAAACGAAACAGATCTAACTAATTACCATTCAGAATTTAATTTGAAAAACTTGACCTGAAGTGCCAACAAGTTTTTGGTACTTCGTGCTTTCACACATGAGAAAGTTGTTACCAGTGAACTAGCATGACCTAACAATTCCGTAATCTTTTTCAAGTAAATAAATAGGCAGTGTCTACACGTACCGAAAAAATCCGGCTATTCGTACCGTAATTTCGGTACAAATAGCTCCTTTTCCAGCTCTCACTATTCGTACCTTTTGTAGGTAAGAACTTCAGTCGAACAAGGAGGGAGTTAGGGATTAGCAATATTTAGTTAGAATATAACTTTCAATTAATGTAAAAAATATTCCATGCAAATCTTTGAAGAAGAGAAAGCTACACCAAAGAAGTAGTCAATACAGTACGAATATATCAACTTTTCGAGAGCTAAAGTTTCAGATTACGTTATTACAGAGTACACCTTTCAAACCTATATGTTTCATTAATAAAAAGATTTTCTTTTCAATAAAACAAAATTTCCTTTCTCCTGCACATTCAGACAGCATTATTCAAGAGGAAAAATAAATGTTTTTCAGAGAATTCAGCTTTGGCAGACAGTACAAAATCTAACTTACATACCGTTGCTCCAGGCTTACCCCCCTACCAAACTAAAAAAGATCAATTTTCAGCCAAAAATGGAAAAGTTGAATTATCAGTAAAAGAAGTTATTTTTCACTTTTTTAATGTAAATTAGAATTAAATGGTTTCATTTTTAAAATTACTGTTGTAATTTTGTTGTTGTGAGTTATGTTATAAATAGTATGATTAAAATTTTCTGAGCGCAAGTAGAACTTAATTGCTTGCAACACTGACATTCGTTACACTCAGTCAGGCCAAGGAGATCAACCTATTCCAAAAGACAACACGATATAGTTTACAAATTAAAAAATTAAATTAGAGCTAGAAATCAAGGATATTCATGTTCATCTCAAGACTTTTTCAACAAATCGATATCCAAATTTAAAAACATATTACTGAATTTAATTCCAGTAAAAATATTTTTAAACTTAATTTAGCATTTTGAAAACTAGGGCCAATTAAAACTAATAATAACCTAAATAAGCAAATATAGAACAGACAGCAATAACAATATATCAGAAACAAGAGATCCGTGGTTAACAAGCTTATCTGATTCAATTATTTCAGAGCCAGTGGTAGATATACTTAAATTAAGTGGAAAATTCGTCAGTAGTTTTCTATCAAATAAACATATAGAAGTCTTTAAAGTTCTAAAAGATTTGGAAGCTGACATAAACAAAATTCCTGACAAATCACAAAAGGAATTTAGACAGAAGATCTTATAAATATCTTATAATTAGATATAAAAACACCATAGAAAATTACTGAAATGAATAGATTCATAGCAAAAAACATAAAACATACGAAAGACTTCACATAGAATAAGGGAAACACCACAGAGACGATGAGTAGTTAGGAAGACAAGGACAAAGTGACCTTAATGCTTAATGATAAACTCATGAGAAAATTGATAATGATCCACTTAATGAATTACAAAGATACTTTTAAATTACTTAATGGTTGAAGAGTAAAAGGGTTTTCGGGTAATAACATTACAAAAAAAATTTAATAACCGATAACACTAATATTGCAAGTCTTTATAGTTTACATATTAACAGAATCATTTTAAATGATCTTCTTAAGCTTAAATCTTATACAAAAAATGAAATTTCCTTCATTCATTTGGTTCCAAAAAGTATAGAAAAAAGAAGATGGGATATAAATAAAAGTAACACAAATATTCCTATTGATGAATTTAAAAAAGAATTAAGTTCCCAATGGAGTCAGAATTTTTCAAATTTAACGACACTTACTACAAACAAAGTTTTGGAACCCCAATGGGGTCGCCAATATCTGGCACTTGAGCTGATATTGCTATCATCCTAGACTCCAGGTTGCATATAAAATTGAAAATTATACTTCTATTAGTTTATTAAATGTTGAGATTAATAGAGACAATAGCTATAATATTAAAACAAATTGGTTATGTAAGAACACTTACCTAGGTAGACTACTTGCTTTCTATTCAAAGCATTCTACACAACATAAGATTGCAATTATCACAAACAATGTAAATTTCGCAATACTGCTTTCTAACAAAACTTTTTATAATGATAATCTAAATATGTTTGAAATACTACTCTATCTCAATAATTATCGAAAAGATTTAACTGAAGAACATATTAAAAAAGGGTAACAGAAATAAATAAAAAGCAAAATAAAACGTTCATAATAACTACTTTCAACATAATAGCTATTTGTGATACAAGTGCGCAAAATAGGTGATTGCCGACGAGTGTAAAACTTGCAACAAGAGCCGGAGGCTCGAAGCACGAGTCGGAGGTTAGCCCACGAGCGAAGCGAGCGCGAAGAGCTTAAGGCAAATGCTGCAATCACACAAGTAGCAAACGCCTGTGCGCACGTCTATCACACGCTATTTTTTGCAGCAATCGTCCGAGGAAAATATTTATACCTTCATTGTACTTTTCCACCAAATTTCCGATCCCCTATGGTGGTTTTCAGACTAATTTGCGTATAATTTGTTAAAAAGAATTTTCAAGAATATTTTTGTTTTGTCGGTGTGCAAAGTTACTTATTTCCTAAGTGCGCATGCGCGGTTATTGCGTCAGTTCGCAAAATAGATGTGTTTCAAAGTGCTCATGCGCCATTATTATTCGCGCACAGTGTGCTGGATCAGAGCACTTTGCATATCAACCTGATAAATTTTTCAAACTAGGCAAAGACCTTTTAGAGACCTTAGATCAATGCAATGTTTTTTATAAGCTTTAATGCTCATGTTGAAAAACATATGTAGGACAGAAAAAAACTTCCACTACGCATTAGAGGAGAAGAACACTGAAATAATATAAGATTAAATCTAAAATACGATAAAGTAATTGCAAAACATTTATTAGAATTTCAGCATCGTAATTCAACTTTTATTCAATAATTTAATTAAAATTACTGATTTGGAAAACTATAATCCAACATACAATAGATTTCTTGAATTTCTTTCGTAACTTTTATAACAAAAGTGATTTTTCTCACACATGCACATTTAAGGCGATTTTAGTCCCTGAAAAGTGAAACTAAAGTTGAAGTTTTTAACTCATGGGACTAAAGAGAATTTTCGCGCATGCGCACATCTCCATTGGTTTTACTTTAGTCCCAAGAGAGAATGACTAAAGTACTTTGGCCGCGCTCTCTAATGACATTTTCACGGAATGTGGCGGTAGTCAGGTATTTTCTTTCACGTCAAGTCGATTTCAGAGGTTATGATAAAAGTTGTATTCAGTTGTACCAATGGTAATGCCGAAACGTTAGTAACGACGAGATACCTGCTCACATCCTGGAGAAAACCAAGAGTGCGGTAAAAGAATCAATGCATGATTCAAACCCCCGCCAGGGTTCCACACCGGATTCTTCCAGGGGCGCCGCCCCTAGGCCCTGCTGAACCTGCGCCCCTGGGCCTTGTTTGTTGTTATTCTGCTATTATGCACTTGTAGATACATTAACATATTTCACAATGTCGCCATTTAGTGTGTAACTTGGGAGTAATTGGTCTTTTTTAGCTCCTGGTAGTTAGCCGCCCACAGCTACGGCGGGCCTTCCCCTTTTACGGACAAACTTCGCAATCGCCCAAAAAGACCAATTTTACTCCCTTTTCACACAATATACTATTGAAAATTCTTCTTAAACCCCGTTATTTCTTCCATTTCTAAAATAAAAAATATCGTGCATGATGTTCTACGATAAAAAAACTTATGCCAAATAAAAAGTAATTTTTAACTACACTGTAAAAAATAAAAAAATGTTACCAGTTAGAATGGTAAAATTGCCAACGAAAAATGGGTGCAATATCACTACTCTGATTGTGGGGTGAATACCACTTGAAATTTAGAATTTCCAACCAATCTTGTAACTTTACCACTTTTAGACTGACACTATAGCAAGGCATTGTAGAAGTACAGTTTCTGCTTGTGAATCTGTGACTTTCAGAGTAGGTAATTAATGGACCTACCTTCAGAGTGTTGAATTTCTTGACGCTGGTAAAAGTACAGAAACTGCTCAAAATTCTTTTTTCAAACGCAATCTCACGTCTTGAAATTTGATCATTGATAACGCGGCGTACTTGCACAGCTCTTAACGTAGTATAAGTACAAGTAATTGTAAAGTTCAAAGTTGCGGAGAATAATGAAAAAAATGGTAAAATTACATTTCTCATGTAGATGCTAAAGTTACCATGTTGAATAAAAACACGAATATTTTTGGTTAGGATGTCATCACCTACAAATCCACAATGTTCATAATGCATTGTAATTTTACAGCATCTGTCTGGAAACTTAAATAACCTAAAAGTTGAATTCCATACTAAAAGTGGATAATCATTCTTGTCAGTGAAAATGTTACTTTGGCAGTAGGTAATAATCGGACCTATTCTGAAAGTGGTAAAATTACCAGAAATTTTTTGTACAGTGTACATAAGTTTTCTTATCCAGCTTCCAAAACTAAGGAGTGACTCCGATTGCAAAATTTTATTTTTATTCATAAAGATTATGTACTAAGTGACTCCTAAACGAAATAACGATTTTAACTAATATCTAGGAAAAAAATCATCTCACTTCTATACTAATCCAAATGAACTGTTATTCTAAAAACAACCATATTACCTAATGAGGATAGCGGTCCGCTATCGAAACGTCGAATTTTAATTACGTATAACAATCAAGTCTGGAAGAGTGTAAGAAATAGAAAAAAGTTTCACTTTTTCATTCATAAACATTTTATTAAGTAATTTTGTATTTCAACTTTTAAAAATGATTCAAACGGAAATTATCAATAAACTTATACTTAATTATAAATTGATGATTAACGAAAATACATTTAAATTATTTCTTAAAGCAAACTATAAATGTTTGAAACGTCATTATGGAAAATTTTGTTCTGACACTGCGCATGGTAACAAGTTGCGAAGCTGGAAATTCATACACGGAGAAAAATGGAGGGTCAAAGTTAGAGAGTCGAAAATTAGAGTCAGTTTTTCTAGATGGTCGAAAGGGCTCGTCAACCATGTGCGTGAAAATTTAAAGGTCGAGACCATTTTCGGAGTCATATTTGCTAATTTAAACATATTTTCGATCAATTTAAACTGCTTTCCGTTATTTCGAACATGTGTGAAAAGTGAAGGGCATACGATCGAACATAGTGGAAAGTTTATTATAATTTTTATTTTGAATTTTTAACGTCGAATTTGATGCTTCCAAGGAATTTCGAACAAAGGCGTCACTCAACGCTCAGTCATCAATCTGTTGGTACGTTGCTTATACATAAAGTAACGAGATGTGTGACACGCATTCATATCAGTTCAAGTATTTTAAATCTTACAATTCAGTGCAGTGACACCGCACAGAGGACCTTTTTTGAAATTCTGTCTCAAAATCGTAGAACTTTGGATCAGAATGACCCAGAGGGATATGTATCTTTTTTAGTTTTTTAGTTCTTTAATTTTGACCCTGGACTTAAAATCAGTGACCCGAAAACCCCCGAGTAGCAATATTTTGGTCAAATCGGTTTCCTTTCACAATGTTGGTCCGCCATATTGGATACGACTTTTTAAATGTTGACCTCGGATTTGAAATCAACGACCCGAAAAACCCCCCTGTAGCAAATTTTAGTCAAACCGGTTTCCCTTTACAATTTTGGTCCGACATATTGGATCCACCATTTTTAATTTTTAAATTTTGACCTTCGCTTCGTAATCAGCGACCTGAAAAACCACATTGTAGCAAATTTTAGTCAAATCAGTTTCGTTTTACAATTATAGGCTGCCATGTTGGCTCCGCCATTTTGGATTTTGTCTTACAACGATTTACATGTCAGATTCGGATCGGGCATGCAAAAATCGATATAAAAACATTTATAGCACATAAAATGTAAAATCTAAGCGTTTTTGGTACTCAATAAACAATCTTTTTGTCGAAAATTCCATCTTCAACACAGTTTTTCAAGATCTCAATTTTTTTTGACTTTCTCTATAATTTTTCTATATTTGAAAAGGTTTTTTCTATAATTAAAAAAATATATATCCCTCTACATCATTCCGATACAAATTTATACGATTTTGAGACAGAATTTCAAAAAAGGTCCACTGTGCGCCGTGTGCTGGGTCACTCGTGCTTCAAACAATATATTGTTAATATGCATTTTCCGTGCATTAGGGTGTATCGAAAAAAAACGTATAAATCAAAAACGCCTTAGCACTGAAAAGTGTCCTTTTGGGTCCCTTATGACGTGTATAAAATTTGAAATGAATTGATTAATATCTTGCGGTTAAGCTGAGTCGAAATAGAATACAAAAATTTCAATCTGAGAGTTTTGGAAAAATCGTGAATGTTATTATTGTTTCTTGATCTGCATAATTCGATTTTTCAGCGCGAAGGCGTTTCCAATTTATAATATTTTTTTTATCTGCCCTACTGTGCATATCAAATCATGTCTCGTGCCCCTCGCTCTCCACAAATAATAAAAAATGCTTTTAAATTTGATAAGTTTTATATAAATTTTTGGGTTTTGCAGGTTCCAATTTATTTTATATTTTCCAGTCTCTTATAAGAGAGAAACTGTAATCTCACATTATGCATAACTTAGGTAGAGGAAGGTCAACATATATAAAAGATATATGTTAATCAACTCGGCCCACTACGATGGTTAGGTCGACTACCCGAGATGATAAAATCGTCCTTCTATGATGATCAGTTCCTAGCAAACATGGTTATATAATAATAGTTATGTAACCGTTAACTTACATATTGTAACATGTTACATAACTGGTGAGTCACAGGTGACTCACCTGTGATGCAAAATATCACACTCTGCTCTGTAACTCTGTGATATAAGTTTTGTAACGGGCACATAACTATCTTATAACAGTGTTGTGTTATATATATGTTATGCACCATGTGCGTAACGACAATATAATGCTAAATTTGCAAAAAATTGTTTTATATATTATCACTGCACTTCATTTATTTGCTAAATTACACAATTTCACGCACGGTCACTTACATATCCCACGCTAGAACGCTTTGAAAAGTCGCATCCGCTTGGGATTCGAACCCTACCTAAACAACCTAAACTAAGCCTATAAACCTTATTTACCGCACGCTCTAGCCAATTGAGCTAATGAATCGCTTGGATCTTGTCGAAAAATCTCAGCCAAGCTTTTTCGCTGAAATAAACAGGACTAATGGGGGAATATATTTTTTATTTTAGCATTGAATTCGAAAAACTTTAAGCTTTCAGATTTTTTTTATTAAACAAGCGAATTATTTTTTGGGTGAGTTGCAATTAAAAGAAGTGAAGGGCATCGGCTTTTGGCCTCGACATTAGATTAGGATATATTCGCATTTTTCTAAGTCAGGGTAAAAATAATTATTTTCGAATTTGAGTCGAGGATCATACTAGGACCAATACTGAATCTCTTGGCACCGTACAACTGTCCCGAAAGCAAAATGAAGGGTTATGTTTCATGTTCGAAGAAAACGTATAACAAGTGCGCTCACAGTACTCTCCAGCCTAAAGCGTTGGTCTTGGGTTTAAAATGCTGGGAATTTATTCGGCTTTATGTCTCTATACGTAATTCCATACTGGCTATAAGGGCCTTTTCGATGGAGACGCCCACATTTTAATATTTAACGATAAGCGATATACTTTATTTATTTTATAATAAAAAAAATCAGGTTTGTATCGAATTTTCATCAAAATTTACAATTATACTGTAATAAATTGTTTACAAAATTGAACAATGGTTTTAAGAACAACTGTTGCTCTCACCAATGACACATTATAGCATTAATTACAATAAAATATAAATTTCAAATATTTATTTCAGAAGGAAGATGTTTAAACAAAAAAATGATTTAAACAAATACGAATTTGTTATAAAATGGGGCAGTCATATTGGAATGACGTAGATGTTTAACAATAAGCGACAAAGTAAACCGAATTGAAAAAAAATAGAGTTTTCTGCCCTTCTTTAAGAAAAAGGTATAAGTAAATAATAATTAATTGTTTAAACAGTTGATCTCTCCCTAGAAATCACGTTACTTTGTAGCTGCTGGGAGGGTTTAAGGGTCTAATCGGACTAGAGACCTGGAGATGGTCAACCAAATGGCATACATGGCGAGGTATATACTGCTGCTCTAGGGAACTGATGGACTCCAGTTTGCGGGACCTAAACTAAGAAGCATTCCTTCAAGGGGGTAACAGCAAAGTCCCCTGGAATATAGAGGGCGCGAGTTCTCATGCTCCCAAACATGATTTGATCGCCGTGTCAAGGGCTGAAAGGCACCAGGGTGAACAAATCCTTGGATACCCCGACGTGTCCCCCTCAGTACAAGCGGACACGTCACTGTCACAAAAGAGGTGTCTTATCGAAGACTTTGGGACACCACATCGTAACATATATTATATAGAACCGCCCCCTGCAAGAGGGGCTCTGCAGGGGGTCTTCTTCGTTTCCCTAGCTACTCGTGGGATCAAAATGGGCTACAGAGTAAATACAAACAAAAATAATGAGGGCTCCGATCCGTGGTCCGACTCTAACCCACCGTCAGAGGTGGAGGGCTCCTCAGGGGCCGTCCATCTTAGCGGTTCCCAGAAATCGATAGCTCACACAGAGCAGTCTCGAAAAATAACCAAGGTTCCTCATAAAAGGCCTTAGATATCGCACCATCATATGGAGCAACTCCTCCTGCTTAGTCTATGGGCAAGAGAAGGAAGGACTCTAAGAGACGTCCAGAATTAGTCTACTAATGGCTGAGACAGAAATCTCAATGATGAAGATAAATTTGTACTACAGAAAAGGTGCCTGGGCGGTTCTAGCCCGGCATGTGGTAGTGGTGCAGACAGGGATTGCTTCAATTCAAGAACCCTAGTTATACCGGGAAAGGATTAATGGCTTAGGAGGGTGTGGCTCCATATTAAAGGGGCCACGCGAAAAAGCACCAAGGGCACGCATAGCCGCCAAGGGTGTGAGAAGACTAAAGAATATAAAACAGAGTAAACAGAACTAAATTGCCTTTATACTAGGACATCTATAAGAAAGCCGGAGTGGTAGGACGAGTTAGGGTTTTAAATTTGGTCATTCGCGTATGCAGATGACATCGTGTTGCTAGAAAGAAGCAAGGAGGCCTTGAAGGAGATGATGAAGATGCTGAGAAGATGGCAGGATAATAATAGGCTAGAGCTGAATGCAGAAAAGTCGAAAGTTATGGTAGTCAGAAAAGGAGGTGGAAGGGATGAGGGAGTGGAACGGAAGTGGAAGGGAAGGCGGTGAAGGAGGTGAAGGAGTTTGTGTACATGGGCTTCTTGTTTCGGAGAAATAGGGGAGTGGATGGTCAAATAAAAGAGAGAGTGAGGAGAGCAAATGTGGCGATAAGGCAGGTATGGGATTTTGGAAAGAAGTTATTTGCAGATGATTTTAGAAGGAGAATGAAATTGTTTGACTCGCTAGTGATGTGTGTGCTATTATATGGAGTAGAGTTAAACGGGGGTGGAAGGAAAATGAGGAGGTGAATAGTACACAGGAGAGGTATGTAAAGTGGACACTGGGGTTGGCAAGGAATACGCCTAATTATATTGATAGAAGGAAGGCGGGGAGACCGAGTTTAGGGATTCTAACAGGGAGTCGGGCGTGTAAGTATGAGGGAGAATATTTGATAAAGGGGGGAAGCAATCTGGTTGGGGAGTGTTGCTGGGAGAAGGAGAAGAGAATAGAAGAGGGGAAGATGGAGGTTGAAAGAAAAAGGTATTTTAGAAGGAATTTGCTGCAGATGGATGAAGTGAGAAGGATGCATGATGAGGAGAGAAAGGTATATGATGTGATGAAGAAGAACGGCATTTGTGTGAAAAAGGAGAGAAAGGGAGTTAGGAGCTTATAGCGAGGATGAGGCGTGGGTGCATGGAGGGTTTTAATAGATTCTGGCTCCCTAGGAAGAAGAGAATGTGTGAATTATGCAGGAAGATGTATTCAAGGGCGGAACACTGGCTGGAGGATTGCGAGAAAGTGAAAAGGAGTGTGATAAGCATGGAGGTATTAGTGCATGAAAGAGGGGACGATAGGGTGGTTGCATGGGCGAAGGGGGTGTTAGGTGAGATGGAGCAGAAGAGAAGAAAGGAGGAAGAGAAATGGACAGGGAAAGACTGTGAAGAGGAGAGGAAGTAAATATAAGCAAAATTGTAATAATTGTGAATAATGAATCGATAAGTATTAGATAGTGACTGCGGAGGCAGATGTTGGCAATGCGAGGCAAGGTGAAAGATAGGGACATGCATGCGAGGCGAAGCAAGCGAAGCAAAGAAGGCAAAGCGATAAGAGCGAGCGGTCGTAGAATTAAGGTAGCATTAGGGTTAGCATTATTTTTCAAGACAAATTCTGTACAATATGGAGGTTGTAAGCAAGGCAATTTTTTTTCAAGTTTCAACAAAAAATGGGAAACTAACAATTTCAGGTAGAAAATTAACTTAAAATATATAAAAAAAAAGAATTTTCAACAAAATAAGTAAATTTTCAGTCAAACATTTGAACCTAGAAACAAAAAAATTAATTTTTAACAAAGTAGTTCAACATTTACCCAAGTACTTGAATTTTTATTCTAAAAAAACCGTATCCCAGTCAAAAAATTAAATAGTCAAATTTTAAATGTAAAAAATTAATTTTCTATAAAAAGAAATTAATGTTTAACGAATACTGTAATAGTGGATATTTCAAACACAAAATGATGCATTTTTAATAAAGTTGTTGAATTTGCAACCAAATAAGAAAATTCTTAACTAAAAGTATAATCGACAAGAGGAAAGAACTGAAGAAATTAAA
>CAKNWW010242647.1:0-19509 GCA_932074435.1 Andricus kollari | reverse complement strand
GCAATATGGTGAGTATTGAATGAAATAAGTTTTCACTGTGAATCGAAAAAGATAAGTTATATATTTAATTTTTTGCTCTAATTGAACTAAACTACGAATAGCGATTCAAATTCACGATAAAGTTAATTCAAAATAATATGAATCAGGATTAATTTTTCATGATAAAGTGTTGTTTCAAATAATGTAATCAACAGTTTATTCTAAGTAAAAAATACAATATTTTATAGTAGCATACAAGAATATTTACAGAAAATACTCGAATGTATGAAATATAACACTTTTCATTCCTCTAAATTCAAGAACTTGTCTCTAAGAAATGTATGTAAATGCATTTATCAATGTGCGAGAACGATAATTATCCTAAACGTCCTTCGTGCGCTGTTATCATCAGTTTTATTATAAATATATATAATACAATATTCAATTATCCCTTGAAAAACTTATTTTGTTCAATACTCACCACATTGCATTAAATACTACAATTAATTCATAATACAGTTATTTTAAAAGAAATGTGAAAAGTGCTATTGTATTATCTTATTTTCAATTAATTATGCAAGCAGCATGAATTAAAAGCATAAATAAAAAAGCAAACTTTATTTTTGAAAAACTTCGATTCTTTGCGTCAGAGGTACCACTAGAAAATTTCAGTAATAAAATACTTCTCCGAACGAACATCTTCATCCGAAACAACATCTTCATTGAAAAACTCGGATCGAACACCTCTTTCAAACAAACTTCGAACCAACACCTTCTTGAACAGATTCGGAACGAATACCTTATCCTATCCAGGCATCGGTTTAAATTTGCTAAATGTTAATTTTTATTCTAGAGGGAATTACATAATTCAATCGCGAATATAAATAAATATATGGGTAAAACTGCAACTCCCGCACTTTTCATTTTTAAAAAGATTTTTTATAATGATTCCGCTGTTAAATTAACTTTTAATTACTGCCCCTGCAGTAAGAAGTGTGCAAAACTTTAGCCCAAAATAATAATTAGTTTATGTAATAACTCATTTGTTATTAAAAAATTGACTATTTTTCAACGGAATTTCTACAGATTTGGCCAATAGAATCTCAACAAAAAGTAGGTCATTGTCTGCTACGGGAATTGTGTTCTCAAGTACACTTAGCGGCAAAACGTTTCTCATGATTAAATTGCACAAAAATGGGTACAAAAAGAGAGTATGTTTTTTCCTCATAAATAAATAGAATAACTTTGTCAATTTTCACTAAGTGGAATCGGGATGAAATTCATTCGATAAGTGCTGTTTTTCTACATATTTAAACAAAAAAATTTGGTAGTGGGGGGGGGGGGGGGGAGATAATTTTTTTCTTCTTAAAAAGTTACTGCTACTGCAATTTTTAACCTACAAAGCTGAAATTGACATCAAATACAGAATGAGAGCTGTACTATTTGTTATTAAATTTCCAAAGTAATCCATTATTATTTTTTTGTTGATTATGGTGACTGATTATGGGAAAAGGATGATTGACGCGGTCTGTGGCGGCGAAGTGGAGGAAGCCGCTGTCGCGTACGTATGGTTATTAGACAATATTTAAAGAACTTTTTACATTTTCTTCCTAAAGTAATTTTTCAGCTGTAAATCTTTAAAACAATAAGGTATATAGTATAGTCAATCCAATAAACAATATATTAATGGAAAAATTAGGGAAGATTTAGACCCACACCGTCGGCTTGCGGGTTCGATTCCCGCCTCGCACTCTGGAAGAGCCTCGGCGGCCCATGCGGTGAACACTAGCCAAGCAAGGGAGTTGTTCACCTCCGGAGAGTCGTGGGACCGGTACCTCTAGAGAAAAAGGTTCTCTAAGTACTTAAAGCTGTTGCTCTTGTTGGTTCGGAACCCACCTTAAACTGTAGGTCCCCCTCTCACCACCAAGTAAGTGCGTGGGGGGTGTGTAAAGGAATAGGGAAGAGATACAAGAAAAATGTAAATCCTTAGGGGACACATTAGAAGCTTCCATTCCATAAGGTATTAGATATAATTTTTTCGAGAAGCAACCAACAGATTTGTAATCAGCACGGAAAGCTAGTTCAAATGAAATAGAAAACATCTTGATACATCAATTTGTTGCTGAGATATTAAAAATGTTTGTAATTTGAACACGTGAATTCAATTCCGGCGCGAGCTCCTGGCGATCCTTTTCTGTGATCTTTTACGTGAATCAGACACGATTAAAAACAATAAATTTAGAATGCATATTCTCCTGAATTTTATAACAATTAGTAGAAATCTTTTTCTATATTTGATATAAAATTGAACTTTATAAAACGAAAGTTGTCGTAATTATGTCATTTATTATAAAAAGAAAACTTAAAATCTTTTGTAAGTCATTTTTATGCAATTTAGTGATTAAAAATCGTTTTGCCGCTAAGTGTACTTGATAGCACGACTTCCGTGGAGGACAATAACCCTCTTTCTGTTGAGATCCTATCGTCCAAATCTGTAGAAATTCCGTTGAAAAATAGTCGATTTTTTATAACAAATGAGTTATAATGAAAACTAATGATTATTTTGGGATGGAGCTTGGCACACTTCTTAAGAGTGATAAGGCACATATTTTCTGAAAGTTTGAAACTCTTATTAATTAATCATCGCAATAATAATTGTATATTTAAAAAAGGCACTTTCGGCCGGTTTTAATTTTTTCCCAAGTAAACAAATGAACAAATCCTTATGTTAGGTACGTCTTTTGTAAATATTTGTAAAAGCTACATTTTTCGATTGAACTTTTTTCCTGAAAGACATATCGGCTTTTGTCCTACATACTAGCCAGCACTACAAGAATCCGAAGTCAAATTTAGGTAGCATTTACTTTACCAAATGAGCCTTCTTTGGTCAGAAGCCTGAACTAGTTATTGACCGGGCCAACCCTGACCAAATTTTATGTTCGGAAAACTTTTTTTCTAGAAATTACAAATTTTTTAAGAGACATGACATGATCTAGGACTTGCTAACGGATGTTTGATGAATTAGTATTTGCAAGATGTGATATAAAAATGTATTAGGTCAGTAAACAGAAATAATTTTCTTTAGATTATCTAAAACAACTTTTAATTTCTACCAGTTTTTCAACTTATTAAATCTTTCAGTGTAACAAAGAAGTCGAATCTTTCATTCACGAAAAATAAAATATAAGTTTTCCATTTACTCAGTCCATTCTTACGCGATTGTTTTTAAATTATTTTTCCGTATACGAACAATTTATTTCATTTCCATAAGAAAGGATTAGCCGCAAAACAAAAAGTGCCTGTCATAAATTGAGAAACATTTTTATCCACTTCGGATATCATACAAAATGTAATAATTAGGACAGATTTTTAAGATATAAGTACTTCGATTCAAGTACTATTGATCTAAAAAAAAAATTTTTTGGTGACGTACTTAGAGGCAGGCCGGGAACGGACAGACGGGAACATTTATACAACATGAACCAGCCATGACTCTTTTGGTTCTAGTTCTGTACCTATACGCCCCCTCTATTCGCCGAAGTTTAGTGGAACTGAAGTTATAAATAGACTCTCCACCTTTTACGACGACTGGCTAATTATTTTGGACACAATTTTTACTCACGTAATACATTTCTCGCATCAAGTTGGTAGTTGGGCGTATACTCTGAACAATAAATGACGAAAGTTATGCATCCGGTAAAGGTGATGTTCCAGGCGCTGAATGGAGACTGGATGTTTGGAATGCTAGAGAGGGAAGTGATCTAGATGAAAGACAATTACGAGAAACAATGCACGTATGGAAACCAGATATTTTATATGTACCTGAAACAAAGAAAAGGGGATGCGACATTAGAGTGATAGACAATGGGGAGTCAAAGCACGGACTCGAACTATGGTCAGGAGTAGAAAGTGCATCGCATGGTAGTCAAGGGTTCAGTCTGATTATGACGGGCATGAATTTGTATCTCCCAGATTGTTGTGGGTTAGAATGAAAGTGGGAATCAGAAGATTATTTATCATAACGTGTTACGCAACAGTTGATGGTGAAAGGAGTGAAGTAAAAGACGCCTTCTGGGACACTTTAAATGATACTATATATACTTGCGATAATGGGAAAAGATATGGATGGATGGGTTGGAGTCCAACGTGAGGGTACGGAAAGGGCGCTAGGCAATTTTTGGAATCCAAAAACAAATAATAACGGATACAGATTGGTTAGCTTTTGTTTAGAAAAGGGCTTGTTTATTACAAATACTTGGTTTAGGCATAAAATGATCTACTTGTACCTCTGGTGCAGAGGAGATAGCCACAGTATAGTTGACTTTGTTATTGCATTATTAAAGTAATTCGTATTGCCAAATTCAGTGAAGGACATATAATAGGCCCTTTTCACGTATATATGTTCATTTTGACCAAAACACATTGTGACAAGTCACATTACGGCAAGTTACATTGCGGCCAGTCACATTGCAACTTGAACTACACAATTGATCGAAAATGAGAGATGCCGCAGTTTGGTCGATTTGTTTTGAACTTTACCCGTTTCTAAATGAGAGATGCCGCAATGTGACTTGCTACGAATGTGACTTACCGCAATGTGATTTTCCTCAAATGTGTCTGTTCGTAATGTGACTTGCCGTAATATGAATTGCAGGGGTTTGGCATGACTGGTCCCCGATATTTCGGTCAAAAGTGGGGCTTGATAGACTTTTAAAAAATTTAATAAGCTTCAATTTAAGAACAAATACTTCTAAATCTGAACTGTGTTTTGTGTGACTCAAATACGTCTGAAGTCTAGATGGCACTGCGTAAACATAAATTTTGAATTTCAAGAGAAATCTTATCTCCAAAGTAATTTTTAAATTAAACAGAAAAAACACTGTGCTTATTGAGAGTCCGATATTTTCCCAAAATGGGGAAATTACGTTTTTTATTAAAAAGTATTCAAATAGAGTTTTTAAACAAAACAAAATTATAAGGCTGCGTACGGTCATCCCAAGAAATTGTCAGAGCTGGAAAAGGGGATGGACTAATCGCTCTGAGATTTCGGGACGAATAGCCAAACTTATAAAAAATATTTGGCTACTTATTTCGAATTTCGTGTAGACGAGACACTTCGTAATTATAAAGTTACTCCAAGTTTTTTCTTTAGTGTGTCAGAAGTTCACATTAAGTATTCCCTGGACAAGCCTATTCTTAAACAGGTCAACTAATTATAATAAGATTTGGACCAATTCCACATGGTCTTAAATCTCCTCCAAACATGATACATCATTTTGACACTAATGGCAACTCACCTTTTTATTGTACAAATGAATTAAGCTGAAGGTAAAAAGTGTCAGGAGTTGTTTCTGTTCGGCTTGAGAGTCTGGTTTAGTTTAGTTAAGATTAGAAGAAGAAAACAAAGCATCTTCTTGGGAATGATGCACGAGGTGTGTTTAGGCGCGTGATAGTGACGTGCTGCACCGAGACAATCGCCACAGGAGCGGTTTCGAATCCAAACCTCTCACTTCTTCACCTCGAAGAAGGGATGCGAGTCTCTCTCTTTCCACCTAACAAGACCTGGATAGAGCCGTCAAAACCGCAGGAGGCCAACGGAGCCTTGCAGACCCCCTGCTGGCCGCCAACTTGGCTTTTATTAACGAGAAAGGATCGAGTTGGTTCTTCTCTCTCGCTAATGCTAAAGCCGCACACACACGTTCATACATGAGGAAGAGGATCAAAAGGATATGTTCGGAAGGATTCGCATCAGCAAGACAGAAATTCATTAGATGATCCAACCCTTAAAGACTAACTTGGCTACCTTGCCACCTTCCACATTGACTCTCATATTCCTCTCCTCTGTAGTTTCACTTTGAGATTTCTTTGAACGATTGCCACTTGTACTTTCTGCTAAATCATCCGATATGAAACACTATAAATACACACGACACCAAGAGTAATCGATGCTCTCTTGATTTATTATTGAAAGGAACGACCCGAGAGTTGAATTTATATTATGCTCAGAGGACAATTGGATAACTTTGTGTCAATAAATTAGAGATTCAAGATATTCTTTCGTTTCAATTATTAATTCTGCAAATAAAGATGTGGATAACATCAACACACGTATTGTGATTATGCAAATTCCACTCGTCATAAATCTCAGGTCTTGAGTCTTTTTACTTTATTACTTAAAGATTCAAACAAAGAAACGGCATACTGAATTCTTTGCAAATAAAACATAGTTTGTTTAGTTGATTATGATTCGAAAAATGACAATTGTGACGCTGGAATCAAAGAGTCTGCAATTTTGGAGGTTTTAATTCAGAAAATTAAAATTTTATACAATCCATAACATTATTTGGTCATAATATACCTCAGAGTGCACATAGAAGAATTGGAAATTTGATTAATTTATTTAAATCTGCAATAGATTGAATTATTTTATTCAGTACATTTTCTATAAAATAGAATATTTTTTTAGGTAACTGATGTAAGGTTTCGTGTGTCAAGTATCTTGAGGTGTTCATTTTAACACATGAAATTGTGTAAGGCTTCCCGCTTGGATCACCCAAGTGAAGCAGCGCTTTGTTTGGTAGACGAGAGATGGGACGACGTACTAATTGTTTTCACTCTTCAACTAGTAGTGTACGTCGTAGGCCCGTAGGTTGTAGGGATATAGAAGAATGAGTGTTTTAGCTAAAAATCTAGGAAATTAGCTAAATGCAAACAAATTTTAATTCATTATTTAAATTCATCCAAATTTGTTGAAATCCAAGTTTCCAATTGAAGGGTGTAACGTTATAACCATGTAAGTGCCACTTTCTTCAAAACACGTTTCACTGGCATCAAAATTCTCTAAAATTTCCCGAAACATTGTGGTGAAAAAATTTATTTTCAAATTTTTTAAACAATTTTTATTTTAAACCTTTATTTAAATATTATTTTTAATTAATTTGAATTATTACATAAAAATCCATGAATTGGACAGTTATTTGCTCACACACAATGTGATATTATATAGTATAATTATAAATTCTATAGCATGTAATTGTTTATTTATACTACGTCACTAATTGCGTTTCTAAAAGAATGGTAAAACACATAGATTTTATGTAATTTTTGTAAATAAATCGAATTATGGTATTAGTTTTGCCGTTTCTCACATTTTTTAACATATTGTTTAAGGAATCGAATACAGATTTCCAAAAAAAAATCATCTGTTAGTTTTTGCGCTTTGTCTTGCAACATGTTCCTGGTGTTTCACTGATATATTCATTTTTAATTAGAGTTTAAATAAAGAGTTTAAAGAAAAATAATTGCACTAAATATGGTTTAGACATAGAACGATTTTTGACGATATTGTTCT
The DNA here is from genome assembly GCA_932074435.1 of Andricus kollari. NCBI lineage: Eukaryota > Metazoa > Arthropoda > Insecta > Hymenoptera > Cynipidae > Andricus > Andricus kollari. The sequence goes on along the minus strand of CAKNWW010242647.1, from coordinate 12,179 downwards.
TGATAGTTATTAACATTCTCCAACTTTTTTTTATAGATCTATAGAAACTCTATGAACGCTCAAATAGACTTTCCCAGTTTTTTTTAAATTATTCGAATTTTGTAAACGTTTTTTTGTTCACCTGAAATTCTTCGCTTTCGATACTTACATGGTTCTGCCGTTAATCCCTTCAATTAAAAACACTGCGAACTGAAATTCATTATTTTTTATTTCTAGTCCATTTTTTGTAGAAAGGTGCATAAATTAAAAGATTTTTCACGTCAGCTGTGAAGTACTTCCAAGAAAATAAAGTCACAAATTTTTAAAAGATTTTTATCATGACAAATGATAAAATTTTCAAAAATGTGAAAAATACAATATTTATTTTTTTGAAATACGTTTTTGACATACCTATCAAATATGCAACAAAAAGTCAAGAGTCTTCCGAGACGGTAAATTTTTTATATTTTAAAATTATTCAGTTAAAAACGTGCAATTGTTTAGTTTCCCAGTGTGAAATAGTTTAATTTCCAAAAATAAATACAAGATGGAATTTAAAGTTAAAAATTGAAAATTTCGCAAAATTGTATAATTGAATAAAACAAAATTTTGACTAATCCATACAATTATTTACTCATAATATACTTCAAAGTGTAAAAAGGAATCGGAATTCTGATCACATTCTCAAATCACTCAAACTTTTTTTATTCTATATATTTTTTACATAGTAAAATATTTTTTAGGTAGTAGTGGAGAGCTTTGCTTAGTGGGCGTGACTGGTGTAAGGGTCACTTCATGAATGTTCATCTGAAAACGATCGCGGTCATATTTCAGAAATTTTTTTAATTGGTCTATAATTATTCTTAAAATCTCAACACCCCCCTCCCCCCCTATATCGCCTTGCACAAGTCCTTTCCTCACTTTTCTCGACTGAGCCTCGGCTAGAACCGAATGCAACTCCAACTCCCCAATGCAACGAATTATGCGGTTATGTCACCAGTATCGCGCAGTGCTACCCACAATAGGCCTCTCTCGGATGGAGGCCATGGTTCAGTTGGGAGTGGCAATAGGACCGAACCGAAGCGACGACCAGGCAATGGCCCCGGACAAACACGAGAACATCGATTTAATTGGTCGGACCAACTCGGGAGGGACATCCTTACCTGTTGGCAAAGAAGCTCACCAGCGCGAAGTGGATTCATGCAGAGGTTACATGACCATTGGGTCAATATGCACCCGGAATATGCTCATAAAACGCCTCAGTATTTAATAGATCAGGTATACTTTTTGTGCAAAAACGGATATGAAGCTTTTTCTCGGCAAGAAGAAGAGCAACATCCTCCAGTGAACATACCACCCGTTCCAGCAGACCACCTTTGCAGATAGCCCATAATGCCAACATTAGAAGTAGGAGATCTATCCACCAAAAAGTCTTTCTCAGGATGGACAAATTATCTTAAGCTAATAATGCTCTCCCTGATTTGCTCCCTGAAGATGTTAATCTCTGGAATCTGAACTGTGTAGTTTAGGAGCAGGCAGTCTCTCTGCTTAGCGACAATAGAAGTGACGATACTTCAGTACGCCTGAGTGAGACTCGCGAGCGTATTGCACAGCTTCAGTTTAAAATTGAAACGGCGAGACGGCATTTATCAAATATTCAGTGCGTGATTAGCTACATAACATCAAATAAAAAATTCACTCCGAAAGTTAGGGCACTTTCTCAAAACTTAAGGAAAGCAAATCACACGCTGAACAAGTGTAAACTGTTGACCATCAAGCAGCACTAGACGCAAAAAATAAGATCTCTTTCAACAGTGAAACAGCGCTTTGAACAGCGAGTAAAGTGGATTCAGGAAAATTCCACCTCTTCTACTCATCCTTCCGTCTGTTCAATAAAACGTCACGTGCCGTTAAAAATCTGCCTAGCCGAGAAGAGATTCTTTCTGATTTCTTCTGGGAGGAAGTATATGGAGATACTTATCAGCTAAAGGAAGACGTTGCAGATGTATCACTCTCTTGTAACTTTTGCCAAATGCAAAGGTTGCAAGGTCCAGAGGAAGAGTGTCCACTAATCACTGCTGCAGAATTAAAGAAAGTTATCGCTAGAACTAAGAACTTTTCAGCGCCAGGGCCAGATAAAATCAACAACTTTTGTTGGAAGAAGTTCACTTCTACGCACCATCATCTAGCTCGTATATTTACTGCTTTCTTAAACGGGGAACAACTTATTCCGCAGTGGCTAGTGGGAAGACGCAAGGTATTGATCCCTAAGACCGGAGATTTGTCAAGTCCAAAGAACTACAGGCACATAGCTTGTTAAAACACCAGCTACAAGCTATTCACTGGCATCCTCAAAGAGAGGATATTAAAATCTATCGAGCCGGTATTGATGTAATAGTTGAAGAACGTGGATTCAAGAGAGGGCTGGCAGGTTGCAGGGAGAACCTGTTAATAGACAGGTGTATTACCCAGGACTCGATCAGGTATCGGAGCAATCTGTCCATGGCTTGGATTGACTACCGTAAGGCATTCAATAACACGAACCATGAGCTACTTATTAGGCTCCTTGAGTGCCTGGAGGTGGATCCAAAAATATTTAGATGCATAAAAGAGCTTGTGCTCTTATGGCGGACAAGATTTGTCATAACATCTGACAAAAAACTGGTGACTACCAGCTATATCACATAAAAGAGGGGGCTCTTCCAAGGAGACTCTCTATGTCCGATACTTTTCTGCATCTCCCTCTTGCCTCTATCTATTGTGCTCCGAGGCAAAAGCTCTAGATACCTATGTGGCCCGGCGAACAGAAGAGGATATAAGGTCAACCACTTTTTTTACATGGACGACCTTAAACTCGTTGCTTTTTCAAAAGAGAACCAAGGAAAACTAGAAACTAAATCCTCGCGTGACACTCAGGATGTTCAACTCATAGGTGGAAATGCCATTCAACATCTTGGTAATAGAGAAACATATACATATCTTGGAATACCGCAAGCGGAAACCCAAAATGTGCGTTTGTTAAAAACGGCCCTTGAAAAAAGGTATCGCCGAATTCTCCGAAAGTTTTGGCTTTAGAATTATCTGGAAAGAATATGATTCAGGTGACCAATATGCTGGCCAATATTTACCTCGAGCGCATAATGAGTACCTGTAGGCGATACCAACTGCGGAGCGTGCAAGCAAGTGCCAGAAACACTTGGACATGTTCTCAGTGGATGCCTCAAGTATGCATGATACGGCTTATAAAGCGAAACAATGCGGCTCCAAAAGTGTTATATCACCATCTTAGGCACGTCTATGATGTTGATCTATTCCCTGTCTTGCCATACGCCCAGGGGGAACTCGAGTCCGTTGTGGAGAATAATCAGTGTAAGATCGACTGGAATTTCTCATTCTCCACCACTCAACGTATCAGTGCTACAAAGCCTGATATTGTTCTCCAAGAACTGAAGACCAAGATCATTTACGCGATGGAATTCTCGGCACCAGCCAATGGTAATATCGCGGCAAAGGAGGAAGAAAAACGGGCGAAATATCAAGCACTTCTATTCGAGATGAGCAGGCTGTACCAAGGCTAAAAATACCGTCTTGTAGTTCTAATAATCGGCGGTCTTGGAGGTATGAAAGCTTCATTTCTTAGCCAACTCGACAAGATTCCGGCTTGCTAGCGTCAGGCTCATTCCATCGCGAACCGGATGCAAAAGGCTGTTATTCCGGCATCACTTCATCTGGTCTGTCAATACTATTCCTCATAACATTCTACAAAGATTGGAAGCTCTAAAAAAGTATCCAGAATTGAAACCTTTATCTCCAACTGTCCCGTCTGCCGCGTAAGGTCATCCGCGGCTAGAGACCTGACTCCAAGGAACAGTGTTGCAAGATTTTGACTCGTCTAAATTTCCCGCTCTTGCTTACCTTCTAGGACATAAGGAGCAGAACTGGATGTCGTACAAGTTCCAGTTGCGTCAAAACTGGTTGCGTTAAGGAACCATGATCGTAGTTTCCGGAGCCTATAACTTCTCATAATGACAATTAGAGTCGGCGTCAAAAGTACGCGACACTCACTTTGAACGCTTGCAACTCGTTCAGAAAAACTCGCAGCAAATTTTGGCCAGGTAAACGTGAAAGCTGCAACGCAGTTTTCCAAATTTCGAAATATGAATTTGTTTAGTAATTACAGACCGTTTTCCACAAACATATCATCTTGGTAAGAAATAATGATAAAAAGTTGTTTTATGGCTTAAGATGTGCAGTTTCGTAACGCGATTGAAGCACAATTTAAAAAAATGAAATTAGATCAATATTTCGCGAAATAAACGTAAACGCATATTTAGGAATTTAATGAAAATAGCCACCGTATAAAAAGTGTAAGAAAAAATGTATCCATTTCACAACAATAGGGACCTCAGAAGGAAGGGGTACCGACGTCCCTGCTGTTTTTCTTCCAGCTATTGACTGTGAATTTTTTCAGATTTTCTAAGACGTCCAGATCGGTTCGGGAAGCCTCGAAAGTCGAGGCTTAAAAAAGTGCCTCAAAAACCTTGTTTTTTGGCACGTTTTATATCAGCGCCATCGGAAACATTTTTTTAGAACAACAATATACATATCTTTCAATTCGGGAGACCTTAAACTTTTACGTTTACCTGGCAAAAATTTTCTGCGATTTTTTTTCAACGAGTTGCAAGCGTATAAAGTGAGGGTCACGTACTTTTGACGCCAACTTTAATATAAATCATGAATCACCTGAAGTAAGATTCACCGGAAAGGCGAATTTTTTTTTATTTTAAGTAGCTCATTCTGAAAATTCTAGGTCCTATACAAAATAATCCAGATATTGCAAGCCTTCTTTGTATTATTTTTTCAAACAGCTTTATTGATATGAAGTAATTAAAATAATGCGGTTATGGTAAAACTAATTACAACAACAATTTTTGAAAGAACTACAAGTTTGTTAATTCTGAGCACTACAAGCACTGTTATAGAGAAATTTATCTTTTCCAGATTTAAGTACATCGTATAGCGGCAATTTTATTCCAGAATCAAAGGTTTCGAATTTCTACGAGACGGCGAACGCGTGCCAACTTACGTGGGAACGGGACGGGGAAGATAAGTCGTCGAGGACATAGAGGGGTGATTTTATCCGCCGTATAGTTATTGTCCTGGTCAAAGGACCACCACAATAATTCCCTTCCTTTGCGTGGGCGCTGAGCGAGGCGTCGCTTTAACATTTCGCATAAATTCCTTTGTGCAAAGGACGGAACTCTTCTCCAATTTCCTTGTAGTAAAACGTCAATTTGGAAAAAGTCTCAAGTCTTGTAAAACGAGTGATTCAATTCAAGCTTCAACTGTTTCCATTTAACTTTTCCGCTAGGACACATGGAATTGTCTGAGGTTTCAGGGATGCTACGAAATCCCAATTTCAAAATTCCCTTACTATCTTTGACTCATTTTTCTTCTCTCCCCATTATGAACTTTTCTTTCAGGTATAAAAACAATCACACACCTAGACCTAAATGATCAATAATGTTAATGGAAAAATAATGTTTTTAAATTTTTTTAAAGACTTTTATTGACAATTTTATAAAGTATCATAAACAAATCTCGGAAGACGATTTTCAAAAAAGAAGGTTAATTTTTTACCAAACAGTTGAGTTTTCAACTAAAAAAATAAATTTTAAACCAAAAAATTAATTTTCAACCAGAAGAGAAGTAATTTTTAACAAGACATAGTTAATAATTGATTTAATCAAATTTAAAAAAACATTAACTTAACCAAAGAGATTAATCTTCAACCAAAACAAGTGAATTCTCATCGAAAAGTGTAATAAATAAAATTTTAACAAAAAAAGATTCTAATTCAAAATCAAAAACAGTCGAGTTCAACCAGAAAGGAGAAATTATAAAGAAAATAGTCGAATTCGCAACCAAAACACATTAATTTTTAACGAAACAGTTGAATTTTTAGGCAAAAAAGATAAAATTTCTATAATACCTGAATTTTTAAACCAAAAACACGAATTTTCAACAAAAGAGTTTAATTTGCAGCTAAGTAAAGTTTTTCAGTCAATAAAAGATAAAACTTTCATCCAAAAATGTTGGATTTTCATGCCAAAGAGATGAATTTTCCATAAAAGAGTTTAATTTTCAAACCGAAATTATTGATTTTAAACCAAAAAAATGTATTCTTAAACATGGGGTTGAATTTCTGAGTGAAAAAAGTGAATTTTCAATGAAAAAGATTATTTTCAATGAAAAAGATTATTTTTCTACCATAAGAGAAAAATAAAACAAAATAGTTGAAGTTGATACCAAAAAGAACGCATGTCGACACATTTTCAAAAAACAGTTGAATTTTAATCCAAAAAGAATTTTCTTTTCTAAATCTAATTTCATCAAGATTTTAAGGCACGCTAATTAAAATAAGTTATATATGTATTTCCGTTCCCTAAGTTTATAAAATCTTAGTAAGATTTTGTGGGTGAATTGTCAGAGCGTGAGCAACTCTTACGTGGAGTAAAAGTGGGCTGAACATTTCAGAAAAACGCCTAACATAATTTGTGGTTGCCTCTAAACTTCAACTATATTTTATCAAACATTCCCTGACTCTTTAGGGTTTTCCCTGACATTCGCTAATCTTCCAGAATTCCCTAACCTGCATCAATCCTGGGCTACTCCTTCAATCACCAAAGTTAAGCAGCGCTTGTCTCAGTTACACCCTGATGGTGGTCGATATACCCAGTAAAGGTGCATTTATTGCCTTTTCAGCTATATGCGCTCATGAAACAATATCAAAATGAAATTAACTGCAGCCAGATCATCAATTTTTACGATAAGAAAAAGTAATTTGAAAAATTCAAGATTATAACAATGATTTAAGAAGCAGTTTGAAGAAAAAAAGATTATTTGCCGTAATATATTTTTTTATACAGATTACAAATTTCGTACGATTTTAAATATTAAGATAATTTAAAGAGTCGGATTCGCGATATGAAGTTGCTGTAGCAAGTGTGTGGAAGGAAGCTAATGACGCTTTATAAATGATGCAAAAAATAAACAATCAAACACATTGTGCGTGCCGTGGCGCGGGGCAAGCTTTTAAGGCATTTATCTTTCCTGACACTCTGTTTATTAAAAATAATGATTCGAAAGAGAAGAAAAACGAAGATCGCTTCTCCATCCCTCTGCCTACATCCCCGGCAGGGTCTTTTGATCCTTTTAGTCTTCTTTTTCTTCCCTTCTCGATGCAGTCGTCTTCGAGGCTCGTGACCCGAGATCATAGTGATCCGATGCCGTTAGACAAATAAATTTTGTTTTAATAGGCCTTCGAAGAATGCGAGATGTTCATTTCCAAAAATACCATTTAGGTCCTCTGACTTCTGATGACACTCCAATTCTTAAGCCTCTATTTATGTAATAATATTAAGAAAAAATATTATCATTCTGATACGAGTATTCAAGGCAGATCTTATTGTGTATAATTGTACCACAAAACTTTATTTGAAAATTAAAGTTTGTAGTTGTAAATCATAGTTTTGGGTAGGTGCAAAAAATGGGTGATGATATAAATATAAATACAATGAGAAAATAAAAATTTGAATCAACAAAAAGACAAAATGATGTTATTACGGGTACTTAGAATCGTCTTGCAGACAAATTTTAATTCATTTATTTTCATTCCGAGGCCACTTTTTTGTATAAAACGTTTTGATTTGTTCAAAATTCACTGTTTTCAATATATCGCTTAATTTATAAACTTAGAAAGTCTATTGCATTATCCAATTTTCGGTGCTATCAGAGGAACTTATTGTTTTCCGCCTATTAATTTGAAGGCAGATATATAGATGTTGAAATTAAAGTAAATCAAACATTTTTCTTAATAAAAAATTCTGGACTTCGAAATCTCCATAACTCGAAAAAGTAGCGTATTATGATCCTAAAAATTATAATTAACTTTAAATCAAAACATATACACTGATAGAAATGGTAACGTTGATTTAATCATATGATCGTGGGTTGAAAAATTACGAGGATATTTATAATATAATACGTGTACTTCAATCATAAAGAGTACGGAATGCACTTACTGAAACATGGTAAATACAAGTTATTTATACTTGTGGTACAAAAATTTAATATATGTGTTGCTTACAACAGGCGCATCTTGATCGCGCCTGCGCGTCTACTTTCGTAAGCAACAAGATCGGATGGCCAAAACAGACATCCTGTATGGCTGCATCTATACCAGCAATAAAATAGGGTTAATCTAATCATAAATATCGTTGTACCACCTATTCATTTCTATTAGTATACAGCTTGGTTACTCGCGCTCGAAAAAAATGTTCGACAAATTTCTTGTTTAATGACTTTTTAAGTTTACTTGTGTTTCATTTTTTTATATTCCTGGAGTTGAGAAAAGTCTTTAATTTTTTTCGAATTCTAAGCAACCATTTGCTGAGGGATAATTCCTATATAATTCACCCCTTTTTTGGAAAAAGATCTTAACATCTGTGTAAATAGGAAAATAATTTTTTCGAGCACTTGAAAACTTTCCAGTAGGATAACTTTTGAGCGAATTGACAAATTGGATTGGGCTTTGGTGCGTACTCTCAGAATGCCCTAAACTGAGGGTCAAGTTCGTTCGGCAGCCGTTTTGGATAAAAATTCAAAAAGGTAGAACATTTTCAATATTTTTTAGACCACATTTTCCAAGATTTAAAATGCACGATATGAAACGAGTAAAGAGGAGAAAAGCGTTGCTTTTTGAACACCCTGCAATAATGTCATAAAAGCTTATTGAAATTTGTTGAAAAATCAAAAATTCAAATTTCGATCGCAAAAAAAATAATAAAAAATAAAAAATTACAGTTTGCGGTCAAACTATACAAGATCCGAAAAAAGATGACTGGACAAAAGATGTACGTTTAAGAAAGATCTACAAATTTGTTATAATTCATTTCTTTAATGTACGCGTAGTTTCTGCTTTATTCGTAAAAAATAGCATGAAAAACACAAAAATTTAATTATTAGGCAAACGACACAAGCTACGAAAAAAATAGATAAACAAAATTCGTTCCCACAAAAAAGAGCTAGAAATTTGTTAGCAATAATTTTTCGATAGAATTCTTAGTTTTTGTTTTAATCATGATAAATAACATTAACAATAAGGAAATTTAATTTTTGGCACAAGCTATGAAAAAAAAATTAGTAGACAAAAATTTCTCACCCAAAAAAGAGCTACAAATTTGTCATTTATAATTTTTTGGACAGGACGCGCAGTTTTTGTTTCAATCGTAAAAAATAGCATTCAAAATAAAAAAATTGTGGAAAACCACACAATAAGAGACAAGAAAAAAATAAAAACACAAAATTTGGTCAACCAAAAAAGGTATACAAAATTTGTTATAATGTTTTATTATAAAAATACATTTTGAAATGAAAAATTAATTTCTGTAAAAACGACACATGCTACAATAACATTTTATTCAATTAAATATTTCGCCTAAATTATATCTACAAATGTTCTTAGAACCACTTTACGCTAGGATGCGTACTTTTGGTTTAAATCGTACATAAAATACATAAAATAATATGATATACATTTGATATTTTATTGATATTGTGTTGCATAGTTTATTAAACCTCGCATTTTTGGAGAAAATCGATTGCGAAGCACGAGATACGTGATGAGAATGTGTTCATTAAGGCCAAAGGAGCTTTAACAAAAGAGAATTCACAATCACCAAATTACAGTTGTCGATGCTTTGACCTTTGATTTTAAAAGGTCTGTGCATAAATGTGGGTGAAGTAAAAAGACCGAGCGCGAAGTGCGAGAACCAAAAGTCGCGCGTCGTAGGCGCGCTGAAAACAGCGTGCCGCGCGCGCAGCGCGCGATGAGAATGTACATTTTTTTCTAGTGTATTGCTATTCTAAAAAAGGCCACGCATGCTCAAAAAGTTTTTTAAACCACAAGTTATAAAGATAATTACATTAAATACCAAAATCAGAAATGTAAAAATTCGCTGTATTTCCAAGTTCGATTCCTGGATCCTGCCGATTTCTTTTTTAGTGTATTCTTGTAACTGGAAAATTTCAAAAATCCCGAAAAAAAATTTGGAGCACTTTTTTGACCTCCAGGAATGCGAAAAATTTGAAAGTCAAGAAAATGTAAAAGATCCGCTAACAAGATAGTTTTCAAGCATTTTTTTCGAGCGCGAGTAACCAAGCTGTATATTTATCGATTCAAAAATACTTATACTTGTTTAGGATCCCAGTACGGTACTTTTTCACTTTCTAGCGATTTCGAAATCCAGAATTTTTTATTTTCGATCCACCTATGTTTTCTAAATTGAAGGGTGTATACGAAGTGAAGCCAAAATCTCGTAAAGAATCAGCGAAATTTTAATCTTTGTCGAGACTATATACAATATATATATTCTTTTTAATAAGTTGTGAGTTAAAAAATTTACATATTTTATAAAATAATATTCTCCAGTTTTAACAGTGAAAAAACAAATATAAAATATTGAATGAAAATAATGATGAATGAAGAGAAAAATTCGTGGATTGTTTGACGTCATTTGTGAAATGTCTTTGTAAGAAAAAATAATCGCGTATTTTAAAAAATTTTTATTTTTGCCAATGATATCATTTCTAAAAATAGTGAACAAAATACGATTTTCATTTTTCTGAAATACTTTTTTGAGATACTAATACGAATTTAAAGTATTGCAATATCTAAAATCTTACGATTTTGATAGCTTGATTTAGAAATTTATGATCATTTAAACTCCAAATTATTTCACTTCGAAGGAGTTCAGTTTACAATATTTCAAACTTGAATGTTGAATCTAAAATGAATTATTTTGAAAGCCTTTCGATATGAAATGATTTATTTTCGAAGCTTTGAAATTAAAATGGTTAAATTTTAGATGTTTCAAATTTGAAATTCTGCAATAATTATAAGTTTAATTAAAACGTCGAATAATGTTTTGCCTACTTTCTGCTTCTCAGATGAACAGAGTAAATAATGTTATTGCCTGGAACAAATTTTAGGTAGATCTAAATTTTTTGATAAAAGGTATTTTTTATTTCTTTCGAAAGTAATTCTAGTCACGATTTACAATTTTCTATTCATCCACCTGTGACTATTTAACAGATGACCAGATGCTTCTAATCTGTTTCCGAATCACAAAGTCTGGATGTCGTTTCTATTTCCGGAAAACTACTGTAATCGTAACTCACGACACTTATAGAAGTGACCGGTCACCGTTAAGTTCTCCAAACAAATGATAATTTGTTCGCCGAACACGTTTTTATAGATAGAGAAAACACCTACAGTCAAATAGCAGCAGCAACCCCGAACCGGGACCAGTAGATTTCCCTTGGGATAGGCGGTACACCAAAACACGGTCGTCACTCTTTTGCCGGGTTCAGCGGGTCTTTAGGCCTCAGAGATGAGTTTAGAGTTTAGACTTAAGACCAGTTCGTAGAATCGTATCTGTTCGGAGACATCTGGAGGGTGAAGTGAACCATGTGACCAGTGTGACCATCCTACCTGCTTTTTAAAGTCAAGGATCCCTGGGAAATTTAAATAACCTAGGTCACCAAGAAAAGGCCTTTGAATCTCCTCTGGGAAAGTAGCTGTTCATCTTTAATGAGTTTAGGGCCCATAATGTATATTATCTTCCAGGAAGTGTTGTAATAAGTCGATTTGTATTTTGGGATGTCTTTTATACTACTAGATTTTCATCGTTTCGTATAAATTACAGTGAAGAGCGAAGCGAGCGTTTCCTTTTTATTTTCCAATGAAGAATAAATTTCGAAGGTATATAAAACCTTTCAGTAACCGACACATATTAAAGAATGAAAAAGACTTTTCAGCAGTTTAGTAGCAGTAGGTGCAAAAAAAGTGTTGACTGTTGAATGGCACCATCCTGTCTAAATGACAAGGTTCCATCTTGGAGAAACCAAATGAAAAGGTGCTAATTAGTGGAGAAAAAATGAAAATGTGCTAACTCGCCTGGCGAATTTTGGAAGCTTCAAAAATCCATATAAATTTTATTGGAAATATCAGCGCCCTCAACACTGCAGCAGCTTTTCATTTACTCTCCACGAGTTACCTAGCACATTTTCATTTGGTCTCTGTGAAATGGATATGACTCTATCGACTTCTATACATCATCTGTGTCAAAATATCGAAC
>CAKNWW010242623.1:0-34627 GCA_932074435.1 Andricus kollari | reverse complement strand
TGTACTTATGTGAGGTTTTTTTTTTAGTACAGCAGAAATAATATAAACAGTAAATTTCTTCAAGCAGTATGTTAAAGTTAAGATTCAAAATATTTTGTATTATAAATATAAAATAATTAAAAGTTTAAAAAAAATTCTTAACGTAATAAATAAATTCAGCTTCAAAATATCTAAAAAGTTAATTATATTGAAAAATATTGAATTTTCATTCTAAAAAGATTAATAAGATGTGCTTTTAATTTTTTGAAACTTTTTTTAATGATTTCGAAAAAATACTGTACATTGGTTTAACATGTAGGTATTTTCATATCTTCGTTTACATCTAAAAAACACATAATTTACGACGATATATTCACTGCTTAATTTATAGTATCAGCCCATAGAAGCCGGTGCAGTTTTGTAATTCTTTAGAACTGCTGGCCCACGCAGTTTCTCAGCGGGCAGGGCGAGAGTCGGTTGCGACTCTCGCCTCGGAAGGGACGCAGTGCGCGAGCTCTCAGTCGAGTTTATTGCGAAATATTATGCATTTGAATGGGAAACGGTTCAGGCGGCCCTGACTGTTTACGTTTCGAGGGTACCGATTTAGTAACAGTGCGATTTAGGCCAGTGCGAGGCAACCCCCGAAATTGTAATAATATGGGACTTGGAGTGTACTTCTTGCTTTGATGTTCTGAAAAAACTGTGTTTATTTTGCGGATACACAAAAAATGAGCATTGAATTAGGCATTTTTTTTACAAATTCGGACCATACAAAATATTATTGATCTGAGAAAATTTGTGATGTTTCAAGAAAATTTACTTGTATGAAGAAATGAGATTTCAAGTACATTTTTCTATTAAAAGAAAAATTTATTTGGATCAAGACAATATTGTATCATTTATATTCGTACCCATATTTTCTTTATTTAATGCTAATTGCATTTCCGTTTACATAAATGTTATGTAATAAAACTGTAGGTCAGTGAAACTGGGTTTTCAAGCAATAATTAATTGCATGAATGATTAATTAAACCTATGAAATTACAATTCCGCTAGTCTTATCAAAATTATAATTGAGTTGTGTTTCTTTTTCTCATTATATGAATATCGTATCGTAAATAACAAAATGCTCTTTTTCAATCTCAGATTTACTGATGCGAGACTTTTTATCTTGAATCTTGTCAACACCAAAAAATAAAAATTAAGTAAATTGGTAAATATAAGTACGAATACAGAGAATTTTTCGGAAACTACTTTATGTTCTAAAAGAACATTTTGAAAAGTTTAAATGAGTTTTTTCACTATTTTGGTCATAGAAAATTTGAGCATAAGCTAAAGCCTGCATAAAAATATTAGGTAAAATTTGTTATAGCGAATTTGTATTTAGTTCTCCACCATATTGGATTCGCTATTTTGAATTTTGAGATTATCATATCAGATTTGGATTCAGTGAACCTCAAAACCTAAATATGACCCTCTTTTTTACAGTTCCTAAAATTATTCCGATTTTTATTTTGCTATATTGGATCCGCCATTTTCATTTTTTAGATTATGATATCACATTTGGATTCAACGACCTCGAAAACCTAAGTTTTACCTTTAGCCTTATTAAAGGCTCATGTAGCGAGTAATGTAACCTAGAAAACTCACGTGTAGAAATCAATTCCGAATGCTAGCGCAACGAATGATTATCAAAGGGAAATTTTTTACCCTCTTAGAAGCTCAAATCCATATTTGAGGCGGAAAGTCCCTGAGGATTGTCAACAAATGCGATTAATATGTTAAATTTCTTAAATATTGCATTTTCAAAAAAGCTGAAAAAAAACAGAACTGGCGCGATATTCAAAATAAAAAAATTGTTTCAACAGCCAAAAGAGTGATACAGTTCATAAGGTTGTAATAAATTATTAAAAACCACGACAAATTTATCTCATTGAAAAAAATATTTGTATAAACACACTAAAAGAAGGAAGAATACATTAAAAGTAAAATAATTACTCAAAAAATTCCTAGAGGGGAAAACATTGCCCCACGATAATCATTCGTTGTGACAGCATTTGGAATTAATTTTTTCAGAAGAGTTTTCTAGGTTACATTACCCCCTACATGAGCCTTAAGGATCATCCATTTTCGTCAATTCGTTCGGGAGATATTAGGTTTTGATACCTAATTTTATGAAATAGCCCATTGTACGTCATCATTGCCTTCAATTATTATAAACAATTTCCATTTTTATTAATTGTAACATTTCTTGTAATATTGTTCCTTTTTACGTTAACTTATTTTATTTTTAAATGGATTCTGTGAAAGATTGAAATGCTTTGGTCAGTTTTAATTCTTTACTTCTTAGCTTACCTTACCGATTGGTGCTTTTTCATATATATGGATCTACGAAAATTGGACCTTTTGAGAGATTTACTGTGCCCTGTTGATGAAATTGGTCCCGAGTATACACATCGGCACCAATCCTGATAGAGCAGTAAATTTGAAAATAAATATTTTATTAGAGACAACTATTATACAAAAGAACTCTAGCTACAATTAGGCTTTCTTGATTATGAACAATTATAATTATACTTTTTTCAAGATTTAATACACTAATATCAAAATAATTCTTGATTACAAACTTTCTAGTTATGAAACTATCCACAGATCCGGTGTTGACAATTAAATTAATTACTCAATTGTTACGGGATATGGGTATACAAAATCAAAAAAAGAATTGTTTTTCAAAAGAGTTTAAGTATTCGTTTTCCTTCCATTTTTAATAATCCAAACCTGACAATTTAATCTCGTGCATTTCCTGAACAATTTCGTTCTATTAAATTCCTTTGCTAAATGCATGCTTATTTTTGAACGTACAGAATTTCTTTAATTTAATATTCATAAAAATGAAACAAAATTTTGGATAGACTCAGTGCAATGCCTACGTAGCCAAAATTTTAACTTTAGTTTCCCAAAATCAGGATAATCCACAACTCTTCAAAACATCAGTTGTTTGGCAGTGTCACAAATTCATGACTTGAAAATAGTAAATTTCTTAAATTTTAGTACTTTGTGTATACCAATTATGGGTATCTTTTTGGATGAGCACTGGAAGTAAACTCCGGTCGAAAATCCTGCTCGGATATCATATATTGCAAAACACATTCAAATTTGTAGGTTTTCCACCAGTACACATTTCTTTATTGAGAAGCTTGTCACAATTGTTTTCGAGCTTCTGTAGTGGGTTCTTGAACCTTCGAATAAAAAGTGATTAAAAAAGAACTTGTTTCCTTGCTCGAGATAAGTGACACTTTTCATATAATAAATCTGGAAATGTACCAGAGAGTTTATAATTTTATAATTATTCACTTTTTTTTAATTTTGCTTCATGGAAATCTAATATTAATTTTAATTGTTAATCTGGATATTCGTTCGCAACTAATTCAAGATAGATTTATTTCTACCAATTGAAGATCAGATTCGGAGGGGCGTCTTCGCAGAACACCTTAGTCCTGAGAATGTCTAGCGAAGACTGAACTTTGCTTGGAGTCATTGAGTAATGTAGTAGCTATAGATTTCTCACTCCCTGAATTATTATTATAATTATTTTTCATAAATGCAAACATTTTAAACTGGTTTAGATTTTCGGGATGAGTCCAAAAATATAAAAATTTAAATTTTGATAAAAAGTTGAGTTAAGGAGATTCTAAACCTGTAGGGCAGATATTTGAAATTTATTTTCATAAAAGTTTGTCTCGATTTGCAATGGAGAAACTCGAGACACAGAAATACTTTGAAGCAATCGAGTTTACTTTGCAAAATGTTTTAGAGTAGTTTAGGTGAAGAAAGGTTAAAGAGATGTAGTCCCGACCATCAATGCAAGAACGTCTTTCTCGAAAGTCTGCTTTTTCATGGGCAGTTCGCCCTCTCATGTAGCCTTCGTTTTAGGACGACTACGTAGAACACGTTCACTCGAAACGAGAAAAGGCTAGAGTAGGTGGTCTACGTGAGGTTTGAACCCTATAAACCAGGAAGAGGAATGTAAGGTGCAATATACACAATACAAGTCAAGAATGGTCTTCTTCCATTACTATACGAACTTGAATCAAACTTGGACACTTTGATACATGATTTCATTTTTGGTTCCAAAGTTTCATTTAGATCATCTAAATCCAATTTAATCACAAATAAAAAGTGTTGTAAAATGAAATGTAGATAATTTATTTACATTCTTTTATCATTTGGGGGGATCTGTGAAACGCTGAACTTTTGATTAGAGTGAGATCACATGATTTTTCTTGGATACTGATTAATTCTTTTGAATAATCTTAAGTTCTCTTAAATTCAGATCCATTCGACAAGAATGAAATTAAATTTCACTAAATCACTTTGAATTAATGTAAAATCTTTTCAATTAATAATAATAATCTCTGTACCTTTCGAAACCCTCCTCGTATACATGCTGTTACCGACGGGTGACCTCATCTAGTGGAGTCCCGAACCGGACCGTTGCAGGCTCACTATTATTATAAACAAATTCCGTGAGTGCTTTGCGACCAAGACAATGTAGTGGAGGAAGAAAATGTTATTTTCCTACTTGTGACCTTATAAGGTCTGAAATGTTGTCGAAAATCGGATAGCATTTTGTAACCAGATATAATTTGGTCTTCGAAGCTGACAGTAGTTTCGTCGCTCGATTGTCGACGTTCTCATTATACGTAAAATACAAGCTGTAAGTCGGAAGTTAAATAGGTGGAGGTTTCCGATCTCCTGAGAAGACCATAGTCCAGTAGGAGAGGTGAATGAGAGAAGTCTTTGTGAACACCTGTGGGATGAAAGAAGGGTCAAGGAGGTCGGGATCTTGTGAAACAAAGGAATTCTAAGAGAAAGTAGGAACACGTCGTGATCGCGAGGATTATCAACATGAGCAGTGTAGTGTTTTTATCACAAAACAACAGTGTTATAATAATCAATAAAAAGTGGTCTGTGATTTTCCCGCCTCGCCCTTCAGTAGATTTTTACAATAAAACCGTCCCAGTTGGTAATAACCATATTTTCCTTACATTATTCAGATATGACATTTTTCTTTCCACTCTCAAAATATCACTTTTCACCATCTACTTCACGATTACAAACTTTTTTCTACAACACTAAAGATGCCACTTTTTTTCTTTTCTCTCGCACCTTTGTCTTTTTTCCCTTCCCTCTACACCCCTTTTCCCCTCTGTCTACCTAAAATAGATATATACTTAATACCCCCATGGCCTTCATACCCCCTGCCCTAATAATATACAATTATTTGTCTTAAATATAAATGAAATAAACAACATTAATCTGCAAGAAGAAGATGTATGAAAATACATCTATCTTCTTTCCAGAAGCCCTTCTGTACCTAGACCAAGGGTAGAAAAGGGCGTGTTTGCTAAATTCACGAGAGTGTAGAAGAGGTTAAGGTAAGAGGAACACAATATCTTCTTTATTCAGCAAGATAAGAAGATCTCGATACCGCTACTTTAAAAATCGCGACCCTCCCTAAAGGTATCTTAATAATATACTTTATTTGATTCTAATTATATTTATTTTAAATTGAATGAAAAAATATATATTACTGAAGATACCTTCCTGTACCTCAATAAAAAACCTAAACGGTAGTAGGAACACGCAGCGCCTATTGTTATAATAATATTAATTAATCTCTTCAATTTAATTAATTTTGTAATTTAATCAAATTGAAATAATTTAAGGCTAGTTCAATTATCTTGTCAAAATAAATTGAAATAACTTGAATTCACTTTAATTCGCCTTGAATACCGACAGGTATCGATCGGCCCGGAAAACCGCGTTGTCACATTTCACGTGGCCAGGAAGTTTTTCATTTGAAAGGTTTTGCCAAAAAGAAGCATATCTCCATGGTTGTCAACATTTGGCCAAGTTTTGAGCCAAATTTGACATCGATCCGATGAAAAATGAAGCAGTTACGGATTTGTAAAGAAAAGCGTCGGCACTCGCGGCATTTCCGAACGTGTACGTTTTGCGGACCCATGATCTGTTAATTACAGCACTTAATTATTGTTCACAATTGATTCAACGATATTTTTAGCCATTTTCAAGCGTTTTGCGAATATGAACAATTAATTACGTCCACAGCTTTTCTTTTGGTTTTCACTGCGCTTATTGCTTTTTCACAATATATCATATAGTATATCTTATGTCAAGTCACGTTGAAATATGTCAAACCTAAAAAATTATCAATACAGAGGTCAAATTCACAGCGAATAATGCTGAATTTTCATTCTATTATCCGAAAATAAATTTTTATATACATGAGTGTGTTTACTGTGCTATGTAATAATAGAAAAAAGCCTAATCTTAACTGTTTTTCTACACATACCAAAGATTTTGGTAATTCGTTTTCCGTTTTTTCTCTCCGTGTTATAAAAATGATTTGCATACCGAATTTCTAGATTTTTTACTGACGTTTTGGGCACAAGAATCATTGAATCTCGATCGTTTCCGACATCTGTTTTGCTAAGTTTTTACGCTTGAAATTTCGCAACGTGACTTGACATATTATTAAAATATACTACGCGATATACTGTGAAAAAGCAACACCGCAGTGGAAAACAAAAGACAAGCTGTGGGCGCTATTCAATTGTTTATCGGCGCACGCGAGCCAGCGTGGTTTTTGAATAGACAAATTGCGGATTGCAGAAATGAAATTTCGGGTATCATAATTCGCAAAATGCTTGAAAATGGGTAAAAATATCGTTTAATCAATTGTGAACAATAATTAAGTGTGAAGATTTGTTTTTCTGTTGATCACTGGGGTTAATAATAAAAATCCACAATTATTTTGCGACGTTTCGTCAGCTTGGTTTACTGACCTCTTCAGGCTAAAATGTTATTAAACACCACCAAGACATGAAACAATAAAAGAACAATTTTTGAAATTCATTAAAAAATTTTTTAAAATCAAATTACCTTATAGGTTTAAATTTAAAAATCACGTTAGTAAATCATTTTGGAAGTAATTTGTTGTTCATTCCATAAACTTGTTCAATATGATGGAAAAAACTTGGTGTGTTTCGTCGTCTAAAATCCATGTTAGATCCAAGACTTGTATTATTGGCATAGAAATATCTATCACCCTCCATATTTATTTTGAAGATTTGTTTTTCTGTTGAGCGCTGACATGGACTTTACACGACGAAACACACCAAGTTTTTCTCCATCATATTGAACAAGTTTATGGAATGAACAACAAATTACTTCTAAAACGATTTACTAACGTGATTTTTTAATTTAAACCTATAAGGTAATTTGTTTAAAAAATTTTTTACAGTGAATTTCAAAAATTGTTCTTCTATTGTTTTATATCTTGGTGGTGTTTAATAAAATTGGTGTGCCCGCAAAAGGTTCACGTTCGGCAAATGCCGCGAGCGCCGAGATTCTCCAGCCGAGCGGGCCGACCCTTTTCTTTAAAAATCCGTAACTCCTACAATATTCGTCGGATCGATGTCAAATTTGGCTTCAAACTTGGCCACCATGGAGATATGTTTCTCTTTGGCGAAACTCGTAAAATGAAAAATTTCCTCGCTACCTGAAATGTGAAAAACACAGTTTTCCAGCCCGTTCGATACATCGAGCGATAATATTAAACCATAGATCGCTACAATATTTTGATTCATATCGCTAGCTTCTGTAAGGAGTCATGATCTTCCAGTTTAAATTTAAAATGATTTAGTCAATTAGTTTACGAGAAAACACAGTTTAAGTTTTATGAAACATTGATTTTATTGCGTTTTTTCGGGCAAAAAAAAATTAGTTTTTATTCTTTATTTTCATGAACGAATTTTTTCACAAAAATAGTTCTTACTTGAAAAAAGATGCGCCTTGACAAGCCGCGTCGAGACATATTTTTTGTTAATGGAAATTTGCGATTTCCATTTTTGACCAACTTGTACAATAGTTTTATGGCATTTCGCGCGCTCGGCCAGTTATATTTTCCGGCCCTTCAATTAATATGAAAACAATCCGTAGCATTTCGTCGCTGTTCTGCAAAGTATCGGATAAACAATCGACAAAGAAATTGTTTTCTTGTTCTTTCTGGAATAGAAAGGTAATTTAAGTTTTTAACTAGATCATTTTAACTATTGTACTATTTGACTAATCTTTGTTTCTTAATAAGCAATAATTTTTCTGAAACACTCATAACTCATTTTTAAAATTACTTTTAAATAATTCCCATGGTATTTCTAGTGACAACGTAAGTACAAAAATTAATGAGTAATTACCACTCTGACGAACTCAGTAATACTGGTCTCTCTCATTATCATATTTCCGAAATACACTCGCCTTGAACTCGGAAAGTGACAAAAGGAAAAACCTGAGATTCCGCTTGAGATGCAAAATGAAAAAAATGCATCAAAACTGTAATAAACGAAATTTTTTATATCGCCAGACTTGCAACCACTCCCTTCCCAAATCGGTAAATATTAATCCAAATAAGACAATTTTCCCCCCAAAAACTATTATCCAACAGCACAACACTTTTCGCAAATTAGATTGGACGACTGTGATTTTTTGGGAAGATATATGAGTAAAAATATTTTGACTGGAGTTGAACTTCGTTTTACTTGAATTCGACTTACAGGCGGCTATGAGGGACATTGGTTTATATTAAATTAAATTTTGAAATTAATGATTCAGAATTATTATATTCAAAATCTATGTGTTCTGGCGATTCCACCCATATGTTACTTGCCTTAATAAGTTGAAAAATTAGAATAATTTCGATATGTTATTTGCCTCAATAGGTTGAAAATCAGAAGTAATTTCAGGTCATGTATAGGTCGCCGAAATTCAACTGCAGTAGTTGTAAGTGACCCTATCATCAGAAATTTCAAAGAGTCATAGGGCATTAAATCAACTGCTTTAAATTAAATAGCAATTAACACTGATTAATGCTTTTTCAGGGCCACCAAATATTTTAAACAAAGGAAAATGTTTTACTTGGTTTCACATATGCACAAAAATACAAAAGAATCGTTCCTTTTTAGGGACGGCAAATATTTTACACGAAAAAATATATTTAGAACTATTGTAATTGAATTTCGGTGACCTATACATGGCCTGAAAAACACTTATAATTTTTACATTATTAAGACAAATAACATATCGCACTTATTCGAATGTTCAACTTAAGGAGGCATGAAATACAAAACATTTTTTTTTCAATTTTTGCAATTAGTATTTGAGCATAGATTATAGGCCACCCAAATTCAACTTCAATAGTTGTAAATATGTTTCTTTGTGTAAAATATTTGGTGTCCCTGAAAAGGAACGATTTTTTTGTATTTTTTTGCTATTCCAGTAGGAGCAGTCGATTCACTGTAAAAACTGGAAATCTCTTTTCTTACGGTATCATTTTTTTCGTGTCCTGTTTTTGAATAGGATAACTTCATGCTGTTATTTTCAATGCAAAACAAACGATTCAGGGTTCCCATCAGTGGTCTCATTTTAGTACCACTCGAGACCGTTTTTTCTGTGTCTTATTGTAATACCTGAAACTAGCCCTGAAACAACACTTTATTTTTACAGTGTTGTATGCCCTATGACAGTTTGAAATTTCTAATGACGGGGACATTTACAAATATTGCAGTTGAATTTCAGTGACGTATACAGAAATTGATAAAGACTTTTAATTTTGAACCTATAAGGGCAAATAAGATATCGCACTTATTCTAATTTTCAACTTCTTAAGGCAAGTTGCATATTGTTGCAATCGTCAAAAAACGAAGATTTCGAATATAGTATTTCTGAATTACTAATTTACGAAGGACCCTCCTGCTGGAAATGATCGGCAGCAGAAGTCTGCGGTCACTCAGCTGCATGAGGGGAATTTCGATAGTTGGAGTAGAGCAAGCAGGTAGACCGCGATCGAATGAGCAATGCTCAAAATTTCATAACCAATAAAACTTAACTTAGTAATTAATGATTCGCAAATTCAAAAATCGGTACCTGTTGGTCTTAAAAACAATAAATAACTACAATATTTCCCATAAAAATGATAAAATTATCATTTTCTATAAGTATCTAGTGAACGTTTGGAAAAATAAAAAATTTGACAACAATATTTTCAGATTCTCCTCCCAAAGAACATTATTATTGCAGGTAAACAAATTTATTAGTACATAAAAGGTAAATAACATGAAGTTAATTAATATAAACAATCTCCAAAATTGGAAGCGGATCAGTGATGACCATTGGGGGTCTTGGGAGCATGTCTTCTCTATGTATTAATTGGGGGATAATTGAAGACTTAACCAAGTCGAATTATTTTTACTTATATACACTTGAAAAATAATTCCCCATATGTAGGAATTTCAGTAGCGCAATCCATCGTATAATTTGGTTTCAAGGAGCTTTAACAGCTTTAGACTTTTTTCTCCATTTTTTTATTTCTCAAGGCAACCACAGGATCGCCGTATTATATACAATCTTTTTCATCACAGAAGCTACGCGCGGATACATGTACGCAGAGGAACGACCGTAGACGAGGTTGATTTCCCTGAAGGGCTGTAGAAGCATCTATAAGCTGTGTTCTCGTCGCGGTCTCTTCAACACGTGACCTTAAATTTGTGACGCTGGCTTCGTCCCATATTCGCCTAGACGTCGACAAACGCGACCGACCCACTTCTGGAAAAGTTTCGCGGAGACCAACCCCTGAAATAAAGGTCCAAGCCTGCTTGCCAAATGACCTAGGAGGAGGGGCACACAGTGGGAGGAAATGCACTTTTTAAATTCAAAAAAGTCTAGAGCCTTAAATTTTGGTCCAATTTTCAATTTTTTGAACAAATAAAGTGTATTCAATTCTGAAGGGCATCACGGTCGGAGAGTTTGACTTCTCCGTTTACTTATTTACAAGATTTACACTCAAAGTATGAAAAATTGATATTTTTCGGGACTGGATCATGCCAACCCCCAGCCAGTCACATCTCGGCACGTCACATTGCGGTACGTCACATTTGCAACAAGTCATACTTCGGCATCTCTTATTCGGAAAAAATTTGTAGTCCACACAAACTTAGCAAAAAATGATGGTATGACTTGAATTATTTATGTGGAAAATCAAAGCGGTGTCATCCTATCCCAACGAGACATCAAAAAGGAGTAGGGGTGTGACCTAGATTATTTCTGTCACTAATCACAAGGGTGTCTTCCCACACTTTTGACAATTTTTTGTGGGCTTCTAATTTTTCCGAATGAGAGATGCCGAAGTGTGACTTATCGTAAATGTAACTAGCCGCAAATACAACTCGCCGCCTATATGACTTGTCGCAATTTTGCCAATTTTTTGTGGTCTTCAACTTTTTTGAAACGAAAGATGCCGAAATGTGAACTACCGTGAATGTGACTAACTAAAATATGACTTGCCGCATATGTGCCTTGCCGCAATTTTTGCCGATTTTTTGTAGACATTAAATTTTTGGAAATGAGTGTGGTCACGAATTGACCTGCCACAAATGTTACTCGTCGCACATGTGAATTGCAGCACTTTTGCAAATTGTTTCCAAACTTCAAATTTTCCGAACGAGAGGTTTCGAAATGTTACTTGCCGCAATGTGACTTTCTGGAGGTTGGCTTAACTCAACCCCCATTTTTTGCATAAGAAGTTCTTACGTTTTCTCTAACAGAATACCAATAATTTTCTTATGAATAATGCAATTTTAATGCTATTTTATTAAATCCATATATAAAAAATCTCTACTCGATTATAAATTTGATGTATTTCATAAGGTGTCAGTAATAATTTCATTTTTTATTCGTTAAATAAGAAGTAAAATAACGTTACATGTATGTATATTTAACAACGATATTTGTTATGAAAATTTGAATGGAAACTCTTCCAATTAAAAAAAAATGCAAAATTATTTTAAAAACTATGAAAATATTAAAGTTCTTGTAATAGTGATGCAAGTTAAATAATTTCACAAACAAATTTTTATTTACTAATCCACTCAATTCATTTATATTACATCTTATATTACATTATCTTATATTACATTCCATTTTTCGAAATTCTGTTCCTCATGATTTAAACTAATTAAGTACATTATTTATCGATACTTACAAGGAGAAAAATATATATTGAAAAGTAGATATTGAAAACTTTGATATTTAACCGTAATATATAGATATGACGGCATAATATCTAATATCTTCTATTCAATATACAAGATATTAAAGACCAATATCAGTTTATATTGGTAGCATAAAACGTTTGATATTAACAGTTAATATCTAAAATATAAAAAAGTGTCGTGTGTGTTGTGGTTTTTCGGATATATATTGCGTTAAAACTTTTGGTAAAAAATGGATTAAGTATTTTTGGATATATCATCATTTTCTCAAGAAAATGAGGACTGGGTTCTACAAGTATCTTTCATGTTAGCCTTGAGCAGCGTGTTATCCGTTCTACACAAAAATTTAATAATTATGAAAAAAGACGAATGCTTGAGGATTCTGATATCAAAAAAAGAGGATTACGATATAAAATCTGTTTGAATTTAATAGAAAATGGCATGCTTTACATGTGATTTTGCCACAGTTAAAAAATATTTTTTGTAATATCTTTGATTCTGTTTTTTAATATCTGGGATATTGTAAGTTAAAATCTTCTTTTCAACATCTATGGATGCCCTACTTTAAGATCTAGGGATCTGTCCCATAGTTAAATCGCTAAGATATTAACAAGCAATATCTAGATAGTCTGAGTTAATATCTATTTTTCTCCTTGTATTCGGATTATGTAAAAATAATTTCTCCTTCCCTCAAACACAGAAAATTACAACAACAAAAATGCTTTGACCTTCTTAAAACTGAGTTTTCTACTGTGTATTATAGAAATAATTTTATTTTTGGCCCTCATCTAGTTTTCAATATCATATTTACATAAATTTTTAAATTCCAGCACAAATATTTTTTTTTAATTTTGGCATATCAAAGGATAATATATTGCACATATTTAACAGGCCAAAAAACCCCTTATTATATTTTAATGATTTTGTGATCAAATACAAATTTTTGTGATTATAAGATAAACCGCTAGATGAAGAAAATATTTCCCCCCTTCCAAAACAGGAAAAGGTTTTTCCTAAAGTTCTTAAATCTCCAATGCAGAGTTCTTGGGGAACACATGCTTCTATAATCTACAAAGAATATAATGGTTGATATTGCAACCAACAAGATTTTTACTTTAAATAAAAAACAGTTGAATTTAACTCAAAAAGGAAAATTTTCAACAAAATAGTTGAATTTTCAACAACAACAAGAAAGGCACTGTCTATGGTTACGGGATTTTCCGTAATGTTACCCCTGAATGAGCTGGAAAAGGTATTAAAGTTACGGAAAATTCCGTAAACATAGACAGTACGAAAAAAAAATTGCATTCAAGTAAGAAAAAAAAATTAAGCCAAATTATAATTTAGGCCAGTTTAAAAGATATCGACTTCAAAGAAATTGGAGGTAAATACTTTTTGGAACTTTATCCCAAATTTTTTTAAATCTTGTTAAATTTTATATTATTTAAAATTTTTTTTCGAAAGTTCTGAATATATTTTTAAATTATTCGAATTTTTCCAGATATTTTTGAAAAATCTTTCATAATTGAATAATTGTCTCAAAATCTTTCAGATAATTTTTTTACAATTTTGAAAATCTTTTGAAATGTTTTAAAATCGTCCTATGTAATCGCTTAATATTCATTTTGTTTAAATAAAAAAACATTATACGTTTTGCCAGGAATCCTTAGATACTTTTTTTAATCTCTTGAAACATTTCAAAATTCTCAAAAAGCTTCTGATTTTTTTATTAACAATTTTTTCAAATTATTTTCAATCAACATACTTTTTCAAAATTAAAAAAAAAAATTTGAAATGTTTTAAAATCTTTTTTGAGTTTCTCTTGAAATTTACTTTGCGAAATGAAAAATCATTTTAAATTGCATGTATTAAAAGCTAAGCAAGGTAAAAACTTCGTTATATGTCAGTTATTAGGTCCAAAATGTGTGTTTGTTTAAATTAAATATAAAGTACAACAGACTTTCATTTTACAACAATTTATCGATTTTTTAATTTAGTGAACAAATTAGTTTTCAGTTGTGGTACAAGTAAAGTTAGTTATATTTCTTGATAGTTTAATAATTATAAAAAAAAATTAGCGATAAATTTTATTTCTTAATCTCAACCTTATCATAAAATAACAACTTGAAGATTGGTAATACCCAGTACCCACCTTAAAAGTCTTTCTTCATAACAAAAAAAAACCTGTATTATATGAGATAGGATTATTAAAATTACAGAAATAAAAATTTTAAAACTTTAAAGTCAAATTTTAGGCAAAGAAACCTGCATAGGGAACTCTGAAAATATTATTTTAATCTGTTAAAACACAGTAAAAAAGGATAATTTTTGTTGCAGAGCATTCCGCTCTATAGCGATCATTTGACTCTCGAGATCATAATGATCTGTCCTTTCGGATATTTTGATCTGCTTTCAGGGTCATCTGTCAGACGAAACAAAATGGTTGCCAATTTTTCGTGCAGATGTGATAACGACATAGCCTAAATATTGTATCTCATCGCGCTCAAGTAACAACTAGCCGTAATAGCAGATATATTAAATTATCAGGTTTCATTATTTTTTAGCTTTTCAAGAACACTGCACTATCGAAAATCATAAAAAGCTCGCATATGAGCTAAAGTACTACAACAACGTTGGCCATCATGCCTAGACTTGATACATGATCTCGATCTCGGTACTATTTTCGTTGCATATCAAAATGATTTTGATTTCTGTATAATTTTGAACATTATTCTTTACTATGAATAGGGGATTATTTGCTCGTCAAAAAAAGTGTCAGAGTCAAGACTTTCGAAAATCTAAAAAAATGGTTCTACATTTTTAAGCGGGAATATAACTCATTTTTTTCTGGGCATGTTGAATTCGAGGGTGCTATGATTGGATTCGACGTCGGAGCTGGAGCTGGAGCCCGATCTGGAGTGGCTGGAGCGGCTTTGACTTCTAATGTTGGGCCTGGGGCTGCTGTAACTTCTAATGTTGGGTCTGGGGCTGCTAGGTCTTCTAATATTGGGGGAGGGGCTATTGGGTGGGGTATGAGGTTGTGCAGCATCCGCAGGAGCTGGCAGAGGTTGACGCACACCCATTATCCGGCTAGATTCTTCATCCATAATCACTACGTTTCCAAATATTTGACTGTATCCAACCTCAATGCCATTTGGGCTATACAATGGAGCAACCACACCTTCATCGAGCCATCCAATGATTAAAGTACCCCTTTTTACTAAAACTGTATGTACGTCGCAAGATACGGGTTCTCTATTAACTATCCTGAGAAACGATCTCAATACTTCTGAAGGGTGTAATGGATATGGACATGTCTCGATAGGATCAACTGGACGTCCTCTAGACAATTCATGACCTATGGGTCCTCGTACCAGGGGAATTCCTGGCTGTGTACTGAATCCTAGAATAACAAAAAGAAATTGAAGAATTTTAATATTAAGGTGTCAATTGTTTATCAAATTTCCTTCACTACTCTTAGTAAAAGGAACGACCGTCCTCTCTGAATCTCTGTTAGTGAAAACTTTATGAACTGAATTAGTAATTGATTGTTAGACCAAGGGGCCGTTAAAAACTGCGTCATGCTACTTTTAGCACAACAACACTTTTCCCACCACTCTACTTATTCGTCACAGACCATCATACAAAGCTTCACAATTTTTTCTTTGATTTTATTCGATAAACGCCTAAAATAAAATACGAAACGAAAATTTTCAACTAAAAACGATCAACTCACAACCAATAATTGAAGAGCTCACTTTTAAGTTGAGAAACTTAATTTTATACCGAACAAGAGTGAAATTTTAACCAAGTAGTTCAACGGCTATCAAAGTAGTAAACAATTTAATCACTGAATTTTCAACTTAAAACGATTAATTTTTAACCTAAAATGAATAAGTTGAATTTTCAGTTAAGAAATTAAATTTTCAACGAAATAAAACGAATTTTGAACATAAGTTCAATCTGCAACCGAACAGTAGATTTTTCAATCAAAAAGAATTAACTTTCAACCAACAATAGTTAGCTTCTTTTATTGAGCTCTATTAGTTCAGTTTGCATTCGAGCTAAAATCTGAGAATGAGGGAATAATGATAAATTCTTTAAACACGGGTAAAAGAGGAAAATCGGGGGAAGTGTGTGAAGTCTGTATTTAAATGTTTTACTAATAAAATAAAATTTTCATTTTTTCAAGCATTACACAACATTTTTATTCACATTTCTATTTTCCATGTGTGATGTCATATTCTGCGTTACCCCCTTCCCTACTTCGCAAATAGTAACAAACCTTGTTACCCCCCCCCCTTGTTGATTGACATAGTTTATGAAAATTTCCTAATGAAATAGTAAAATTTGAACATGCCGCCCAGGGCTTTTGGAATTATCATGTTGTTTAAATGGGAAAAGTTCGTTTTTCGATAAAATGGAAAAAAGAAGTACTTTTTAATAACTTTTTCTAAATTAATGTTTAATCACCACTTACTGAATAATCAAGAAATAATTTCCCCTTAAATACTTTCAATTTGGAACCCCCAACCCTCTTGTATTGTGCCCAAAAAATTCCTCCAAAAAATGCAAAATAGCAGTATTTTATAACTAATTTTAGAAGAATAGTATTAATCATTTTAAATATTTAGTAATTATTTAAACAATTTCCATTCGTTGAAATAATTTTTCCTGTAAATCTTAAAAAGTCATTGCTATTTTATTGATTAATGATACGATTAATAAATTTTGAGAGTAATATATTTTGTAATGATTTGTGACAAATATTTAAACAACTTTGATTTGATAAAACAATTTTTTTGGGGTAAATCTTGAAAAATTACTACTTTCTGCAATGAATAACGCAGTTCATAAATGATAAGAATATATTTTGTATAAAATACGGTTTGAAATTATTTATATAACTTTTATTTGCTTAAACAATGAAGACAGTTTTGCAATTATTAAAGCAAGTAATAATCAATTACTCATATCTTTTTATAGGAAAGATGGAGAAAATTCTGTTTGTTTTAAATCTCTTACACTGTGTCGCTTAATATTCAGTACTTTATTATTTCATAAATTATAGCCTCATTTTTTACACAATATTAACTTCTTTAAGTGGAATTTGCTTTATCTTATCTATGAAAAGGAGCAAGTGATATTAATTGTTTAAATAATTTCAAACTGTTTTTCAAAAAAAATATCACTTCTCACATTTATTACCTATGACATTAATTTTAGAAAACAATTACTTTTTACGATTTACTGGATGAAAAATATGATTAAGCAATTGCAAAATCTCCTAAAAAGAAATATTACTTTTAACATTCGCTAGTTGTGAACATTGTTTAAATAATTGGCAAATACGTTAAACGAAAAGTGGTATTCTTGAAATTTATAAACTGTATCATTTTAATTTTAAATTAATTTAATTTATTGAGAAAACAGCTCACAGGGATATAAAGCACCTTTAGGAGCTGAACAGAGTATACACATAATACAATATACAAAGATGTAGAAATATATAAACATATAGATGTAGAATCTAGAGTGTGGTGTAAATATTTTTAAAACCCTGGCTTCATATGAAAAATGTACATTTAACGAAATGAATCGGTTTTAAAAAAGTAATTAAGTTCTTGTAAGTATATGCTGCAAGAAGTTACTTAAATCTTAAATTAACATTGGCACTGTTGGTAAACTTATCTTAAGATATAAAAAACAGAATGAAATATTCACACCTTATGATAGAAAAATATAAATAAATAAAAAATTGTAATGGGATTCAATCTAATAGAGACAGAAAACAAGATGAAGGCCAAGTCCACAGAATTATATTAAATAAAGGTGTACCCATAGATTTTAAAAAATTCGGAGAATATATTTTTAAACGCAAATACTGTAGGCGCATTACGAATATTATTTGACAGCTTATTCCAAAGCTTTTCGTTTTTGAAGATCATGTACAGCAAATTAACCATAAAATATTGTCTTCTCTTGGCAACTGTTAGAAAACCAGCTCTTTATCTATACTCAGAAATATGATCGAATTTGGACAAGTCATAGATAAAACGGATACAGGCATTGAGAGCGCGTTCAAGTTTGTAATTAAGGTCATCAGAGATTCCATCATATACCACACAGCCATAATCAAAATAAGGGAGAATCAGGGCTTTTACAAGTTGGATTCACGTAGCTGTAGGCAAAGAATCCCTACTCCGACTAAGCTGATGTAAAGTTCCAAAGGTTTTGCGTGATATTAGTTCAACACGCTCTTTCCAAGAAAGAATCCTGTTGCATATCAAACCCGAAAAATAATGACTTTTCATGATTTACATGCATAAAAATCGTTTAAACAAATATTAATTGCTTAAACAACTAAACAGTAGTTTAATAATACTCAGAAACTTGTGACTTAGCCAATATAAATAAAAAAATCTTTGAGAAATTAAAAAAAAAAAACAATTTTCAGGATTAATTTTACATAAAAATGCTATTTTGAATGTTTCGGGTGATTTTTCGGGCGCTACACGAAGGAGTTGGAGGGAGGGGTGTCAAAATTAAAATTGATTGGATGTATGTTATTCCTCGAATATTTATTAAGAGGTGAATAAATTTTAATTTATCAAAAGTTGATAACAAGTAGTTCTTTTTTTTAATTGTTCGAAAAACGAGTTTTTCCCATTTAAAACCCCATGGTACTCGTAATTTCAAAAACTCGGGAGCACGGGTTAATGTTGAATGATTTAAACAGAAAGTAGGGGACCGTGCTAGTACATACGTATTAGAGGGAATATTATTGATATGAATAAAGTAAGGTAAAATGGATTATTCAGAGCCTTATATAAGTTAATAGATTTTCACTGTAAGCAATCAGTAGTTACCCACTATCAAATTAGTAAATTTTTCGAGCAACAGAATTGTTCAAATTGATTTTAAAATAATTAATCAATGTATACGTCGCTTTTTCAAGTATGAAAAATTAAAGAGAGTCAGTAGATATACGTTAAGTATTATACAAACTCCAAAATGCCGTAGATTTTTTAAAAAATGTTTATAATAATCAGATAAAAAACCAAGTTTTTTTCCATGAAAACCATTTTTTTCGATAATCGAATTTATTTAATTTATAATATATTATATTTATAATTCATATAACATTTAATGTTTTTATTCTTAGAACAAATAAATGAAAAGTCTCCTAAAAGCTCTAGAAACGCAACGAAACCATTTGATGAAATTTGTAAAATACTTCTCATCTAATATCACTCATCATCCTTGTTGGTATGATTTTTCTCCGCAAATTAAAAATAATTGAATTATTGATTAATTACGCGATAAAAAATTGACAAAATTACCGTTAAAAATAACTTTACAGGTCAGACTCAATATTACATCCAAAGATGAAAAATTGTGTTTGAAAAAATTCTAACACAACAACTGAATGTTTTTACAAGATTCGAACGCGCTCTATAAGTCAAATTTGATTTATTTTTACAGTTGACTATTATAACAATTTTAGCTCATCTTGGTTGAAATCTGCATTCAAAATCTCTTCATCGATGATGCCTCTCTCACTTAAATTGACGTTTTGATTCACTGACATGTCCATTTCTGACAGATTTAAACATAAATCATGAAAAGAAATAACACTCTTTCAACTGTTTTCTCTTCAGACGTTACTTCAATTAATGCGAAAATGTTTTAGACGAAAATTACGACAGTATGGAACGGAACAAACTCAAAAAATCATATTTCACCAAACTTTCAATAACGACGCATTTTTTGTATTAATTTTTCATAAATTGAGTAATATTACCATTAAATTGATCAAATTTTCGTTCAATAGACTCTATGAACATCAATATGAAATTGGTGCTGCGAGTTACGGTACTTTTCCAACGTGACAGCGAGATACGACAATTTTAACGCATTCGCTGGAGATACGTCAAAATAGCTCGGAACCGTCGAAATGTATTAATGCTAGTTTCTCGACTCTAAACACAGAATTTCCAGGTACACTTATTTCCCAATTCTGTGACAGCCTCGGCTATTGCTTGCACAGAATCGAGCGTGTTTTTTCATTTCAACACTCAGGACAACATATATAGTCTCTGAACCCGGCACAGCATGGCGCAGTAGCGCCCAGAGAGGCGCGATGACTATCCTTGCTTTGAGACAGTCAAATGACGCACAAGAGGGGGGGGGACAAAGTAAAGCGTGAAGCCGGCGGAGGATCGGGTGTCACAGAATCGGGAGATGAGTATATTTTTCGCGCGTCCCTCAGGGGGCGCCCGATCAGCACACTCGTCATTACGCTTTTAGAAATTTAAGTTCAAAACGCTGCAGGGTTTTAAGGGATTATATTGGGGGGGGGGGTTTGATCTATTTGGACAAGACGTACTAGCATCATTTCGATTGAACTTCACTTAAGGTAAGTTTTTTCACTCGTACAATAATACTGTGTCGTTCTCGACGAATTAAATTTTTTTTAATTTGACCTCCTCACTCCTTCGACTGATGCAATATACCGATTTTTCAAAATTCCAAAAATGACATTCGAAGTCCGTATGGGGCCAACACTCAGTCAATGCTTATTAAGCTTCCAAAGTCGGCAGTTTTTTTATCAACAATTTTGAATATAAATTAATCAAATATATCGATGGGTGTAAATAAGACTATTCCATTATTTGCATCTGACAAATAAAAGGACGTAGACGTTCATTTTTTATATTGTTCAGACAATGTAAAAAAATGAACGTCTATATCTTTTTAATGTCAGAACCAAATGATGGAATAGTCTTATTTGCACCCATCGATATTAAGAATTTGATGTAAGTTTTGCAATTTAATGCTCGGAAATATAAATATTGATAAATCAAATATAATTCTTCGTTTAAACTACAATAATTTACTCCTACTGCTATTGTTTAAGATCTTTGTACTGTATTGATAATTACAATAAAAATAATTCAATTTATAATTAAAGTGTTCAGAAGTAATATAAAAAATCTGCTCGCTGCGCGGGCACATGCTCGTCGCGCGCTAAGCGCGCGGCTCGCTTTGCTAGCGAGTTTGAGGGCACCTAGGGTGCGCGGCTTTTGTTTCTCGCGCTTTGCGCTCGGTAATATATTGATCTCGCGCTTCGCGCTCGATAATGTGTTTAGCTCGCGCTGCGGGCTCGATCTCTGTACTTCCCTCATACCTGTGCACAGAACTTTCAAAGTTACAACTGCAATTTGGTGATTGTGAATTCTCTTTTTTGTTAAAGCTCCCTCGGCCTTAACGAACACATTCCCATCACGCGTGTCGTGCTTCATACTCGATTTTGTCCAAATTGCGAACTTTTCTACATTAGGTTCAACAGTATTATATCAAATGTATATTATATTTATTTTTGTACCTCAGCCTGGAATGGCTAATTTAGATATTGCAAAATAAAGTACAAATTTTATTTATCATGATAACTATAATATTGGTTTATTATTTTACATTTTATGTTCAACTACCCTGAAAAATGTATAATTTCAATCAATTTATATCAATCGAATTCATAATATGCATTGGTATTGTAACAAACGTATTTACATTGTCTTGTTTTTATAATTAAAAAAAAGTGCGCATCCTATGAAAAAACCATTTTGTTATTAAAAATTTTATTGCAACTTGTGTCGTTTTTCCATATATTTAAGTTATTTTATTTTTAATGTTTTTTTGATACGATTTGAACAAAAAATACGCCTCCTAGCGTAAAGTGGTTTCGAGAACATTTTTATAACAAAAGTTCATAACACATTTGTAGATCATTTTTGGTTGAACAACATTTGTTTATTAATTTGTCTTCGTGTCTCGTGTGGTTTTTCAAGAAATTTAATTTTCGTATTTGCAATGCTATTTTTTACGGTTGAAGCAAAAACTACGCTTATTTAAAAAAATTATTTACGACAAATTGTCATAGCTCTTTTTTGTGTGAAAAACTTTTTTCTATTAATTTTTTTCATATCTTGTGTCGTTTGTCCAAAAATTTAATTATTTTATTACATTCTTATCCTAATGAGAAGGTATTAGTTTTATGTGAAAACAGACTATCGCGGATTTCTTTAAATCTCCAGATGATGTCTATCTGTCATCGTTGTCGTTTGTATACCGTATAACTTTTGAAAGACAAATCGGATTAGATTGTGCTTTGGCACATATTGTCAGGAACCAAAAAGAAAGATGGAGTTTGTTAACCAGTTATTTTGGATAAAAATTCAAAAAGTTGAAGCAATTTCAAAAATTTTCAGACCATTTTTTCGAAATTCAGAAATTCTATGGATGACTATCCGTACTATTCAAAAAATTCGAACAATTTATCTTCACATCTTTTTTTAATTAAAAGAAAATTTTCAGAGTTATAGCATTTTTAAAATCCGAGAAAACAAACGCAAATTAACATTTTAAGCCAAAAAATGCACGATATGAAAAAAAGTCGAGAAAAGAAAAATGTTTCTTTTTAAAAGTCTCACAAGAATATCATAACAACTTTTCGAATTTCCTTAAAAAACCGAAAATTCTAATTTTGATCGCACAAAAAATAATGAATTATTACATTCTCATTTCAATTTTCTGTCTGTCGTGATTTTCAAACTATGCAAGGTATGAAAAAACAAGAGTTGTTCAACCAAAAATTTTTTCGCTCAAATTATATCTATAAATTTGCATAGAATCAGCTTACGCTATAATGCGTATTTTTAGTTTATGTCCTGAAAAGTAACATTGGAAATAAATTAAATTTATGGAGAAACAACACAAGTTGCAATAAAATCTTAATTAACATTTTTTTAATAGGATGCGCTTTTTTCAAATTATAAAAACAAGACAATGAAAATACTTTTGTTTCAATACCAATGCATATAATAAATTGTAATCATATACATTTATTAAAATGATACTAAATGAAACTAAATGATGAAATTAAATGGAATTTGTACTTTATTTTTAATTATCTGCACTAGCAGCCCTAGAGCAAGGTAGAAATAAATATAATATCGACATTATATTTATACTTAGACATTTAACAAAAAGGAAGGGGGGGGGCGGTCCAATTTTACACATATCCAATACCTTCTCTGATGAGGATGTAAAAATAATTCAAATTCAACTGAATCTTTCTGGTATGAAATTTCAAGTCTAGACAAACTTTACACTATTTAACCAGCTGCGTAAATACAGGGGCCGTAAAAAATGAGACGAGTTTTGTTAACTTTATACCATCGCGTGTACACTTTTAGGCATTCCTGAAATATGGGCGCTTCTCCACATACGTGGCACTTTCAAGATGAGAAAATTTGTTCCAAATTTGTTTCCGAAACTGTATTTTGTAGTTCAAGTTAGATTTGATAGCCACACAACAAAAATTTATTAAAATAAATATCAAAATATTGAAATATTAGCTGATTTGATATTTGCTGCCTGAGATATCTCTGTATGTAATCTAAAATTATTTATATCAAAGTCTAACTTTTTATTACCTTTTTGACAAACAGTTTTTGGGAGAATATTAGAGTTTATTATGGGTTTTCCTTAAGGAAACTTCAAAAGTAAGGTTACGTCAATAGATGTCACGTCAATCAAAAATAGCATAAAAATTCTTCCTAAAGTTCTAAATATAACTTTTTTCAGTTAGACATGAGTGATAGAAATTGCACCTTTTAAGATAAGTATTGAGACCATTAAGCGTATGCCTTAAGATAGTTAATTATACATTTCTCATTCGGCTGTTAACTATGCTTGAAGTAAGTGTGAACATCCTTCAGAGGCATTTTTCGAGCACCTAATGTAATTTTTATTGTGAACTGGGATAATCAAATCAATTTTTTTACTATAGATCATGATATGAGACATTAAAAGGCGATTCCGTGAAAAGTTTGTTTACAATACCTAATACTTAAATATATACATACCAAAAGAATTGAGGACGATTGCTAAAGCGAAAACCAGAGAATCAGTGATGATCCTCATTTTTTTAATAAACAGAATAAGTTAATTCACAGAGAACTTATTTCACAGTCTAACCACGTTAAAATTCATTATTCTATCAGATGTTTAAGTACATATAATTATACTAGTCGCTATCTCACTCGCACTTCTAAATTAATGGAAATATTTTTAAGTTGATTTAAAGAGGAGACATTAATCTTCCTGATAATTAAATTTGGGAATACCCTCTAACGTTATCAGTTATATTTGACTTACGTTCGACTAGCTAAATAACCGTTCAGCCTTGTATAAATGTCGCACAATGAACATCTTATCTTTGTAGCTTAAAACTCCAGCTATATGGTTAAAAATACAACTAAATTAAAAATGTAATCATTGTCTTTGGAAATTTGACTCTTTTGTTAACGTTTTTTTTTTGCACGAAAATTCAACTGTTTTTTTTTTTAAATTTCTTTCTTTTGGATTGAACGTTATTTTTGTGGTATTAAAAATTTAACGATTCCATTTCTGAATAAATTTATTTGAGAGAATTAATCTCCTAATATTCCCTATTTTCGTAAAAAATCACATAAGGCCTCATGGCCAAATAACACTGAGCGTTTCATACTATAGTGGAATTTTAACTGAAACACGCTTGGAATGAGTTTAACTCAAGTCCCAAAAACTTCTGCAGGAAAACATGAATGTGTAGGGAATATCCAAAAGATGAAGGAATTAATATTGAAATTGGAATAGCACAGCTCGTTGAATCAGAAGGTGTAAATGCTCTTATCGCTGAGGGTATGCAAAGAGATGGTGGAGGAGGATGAGGATGAGGAGGGCTTCTGAAATTCTGCGTGTAAGCGCTAATTAACTGTATGTCTTAACGGGAAAGCCCGGAAGGAAGGACACGGGGTGGAGACTGTAGGGGTTGCTGAAAGCGCGAATAGATGGAAAGGGAAGAACGACCTAAAGTGACACAAAGTCTGCGATAGTGGAATGTAGGAAGCCAGCACCAACACTCCGAGGACTCTGTTCACCCAGCATTCTATGTAAATAGCAATCCAGTTTGCTTGAAGATCAGCGTCCCCTAGATTTCGGGGATTTCGGCTTGGTCTTCGCCTTGCGTCTTTGCCTTTCAAGGCACCTCGAAGCTACATCTTCCGAGTTCACCTTGCCTCGAAACCTCAGACGTATTATTGACTTTTCGAGAACCGTTTCTCCTCATCGACTCCCCTTTTCTTCGGGGTGGTTTCTAAGGTCACTTAAACTTACTCCTGTATCCTCTAAGGGGGATTAGGTCCCTGGAATGTTCGTTACTTAGTGTTGAAATCCTGCAAATAGATTCTGATCAAGTATTTCATCAGATGCGAATCTGGAACAAAGTTTCGGCTTAGATTAGGGTATTGAATTCGAGATTCCGTCCAATGCTGATACATTACAATGTGGTCCAGAAGTTAAATGATTTTTCTTCATCTTGGAAGAAGGTTCGTGATGATTAAATATTCGAACTTCATTTTTGTGATTACTCGAAGACATGCTGAGCTAGGGTCAACAAATTTGGAGAGATTGTAGACCTTATTAGTGCCTATTATTAAATAAGTTTAAAGCCGGATCAGATAAGCATAAATTGTTTTTCTACGTAGGCCAAATTCGTTTCCAATAGGGCAGGCAGTCCATGCTTAAGTCACAGAATCATTTGCCACTCAAATATATTTTTTTCAATGGGAATAAGAGGACACGTATCTTACCGAAATGCCGAAAAAATTTTTATGACAAAGTTATGAGTAAGTTATTTTAACAAATAAAAACGCGGTTTATGTAAAATGGTCCAAATGTTAGTTGAAAGTGTAATATTTTTAATTTCAATATAGATATTTATCTTTTTCCTTCTTATCCTGATAAAATTTCTTATCAATTTACTCGAAAATCCCACTGTTTTTTTTTTCCATATTCGTCCTAATGTACAGAGTATATTCCTACACAAAATCTAAAAAATATATATTATTAAGAATACATTTTTTTTCTTTGAAGTCGGTGTTTTTGAAATACTCGATAATCTCCATTTTGTTCTAACCTACTGCATTATTTTTCCAAGAGCACGTTCTTAAAACTGTTAAATTAAGTCTTTTTTGGTTTTTCGGAATACCATAGAAATTTATTGTTAAGAAAAATTGATTTCAAAGTATTCTAAATATATTTTCTTAACAATCTCAAAAATAACTCCATAAAGAAAAAAGTTTCAAGAGACATTATTCTAGAACTTTTTTAGGGAAACAATTCTTTTGTTGAGTTTTTTCAGGCAGACTATCATCGAATATACTCTTTACATTAGGACAAATGTAGAAAACAAATCAAGGAAACAAAACGGTGGAGTTTATGAATGCCATTTTGTCAATTTTGAACTTTTTTAAAATTTTCCGATGAATTTCAAAAGAAGGCAGAAGTATAGCTATAATGCAAGTACTTTTATTTTTTATGATGTAAAACATCCACTGATGTATTTAGCAGGCTTTTATGGCCAAATAAAATTACCATATATACCGAGTTGCGATATTTTTTCACGTTTAAAACAGAAAAAAATGTAAATTTTCGAAATACACGGTTATTTTAAGTATCTCAATGATTTATTTTGATAAAATAAATCTGTAGAACTTAATAAAAGCCTTCTATAACCCATCAGAAATAAACAACAAATAACAATCAGTAATAATACATAAATAATAAAATACGCAGGCGAAATCGTATTTTTCATCCTCCTCTTGCAAAATAAAATTGCCATTCCAGCGTCACTGGCTCAATAATTAAATAATTTTTTTAATAAATAATAATCCGAGAGTTATCTGTTACATAAAAACCATTGTCAAATGTTTGTAATTATTAAAGATATTAACATTTAAATTTCTAATGTGTCATATTCCTTAAGCAAGAAACAACTGGAAAACTAAAACTTCAAGTACCAATATAA
Source organism: Andricus kollari (assembly GCA_932074435.1). Taxonomy (NCBI): domain Eukaryota; kingdom Metazoa; phylum Arthropoda; class Insecta; order Hymenoptera; family Cynipidae; genus Andricus; species Andricus kollari. The sequence goes on along the minus strand of CAKNWW010242623.1, from coordinate 7,606 downwards.
ATTTTTAAGTAAATGAGAATTAAGTGGATTATTATTTGTAAGTATTGCGTTCTCATCTATAAAAGAATTTTATCATAGAAAACTTAATTCATCAACAATAGATCAGTTTAAAGACTAGACAAATAAAAAAACGACGTAAGCTAGGATCCTAAGATTTTGCAAGAACTAAGAGCCCATCAGTACTAGAGTATGGTATAAAATAAAAATTTCAGAAAATGAAAGATCTATTTTTTCCTTATTAAATAAAAAGTATTCATCCAAAATTTGGTTTCGATCAAAGAAAAATGTTCTGATCAATATTGCCTACATTGCCTGAAAACCCTCCCCCAACAAAAACTTGCGTTTTTTGCTTTACTTCAGAATTGTTGTTTGTATTGATAATAATTAATGTGTTAAAATAAAAGTAGAAGATTACCTTTAAATGTGTTTTTCATGATATATTACTACATTTTCACTATAATCGGAACGTATGAGTTTTATGTGAAAACTGAATATCCCGGATTTCTTTGAATGTTAAAGTTTATAGACCACCTGAATCCGAAAAAAAAACAAGTTTTACAGTAGTGTCTGTATGCCTTTCGCCGTCATCCTAAATTTAATTTTGCGGTCAAACTATGCTGGATAAAAAAAAATAACAAGATGAATCAATAAAAATTGTGCACCCAAAAAAGATGAACAAATTTAATCATTTTTTGATAGGATACGTAGTTTTTGTCTTAATCGTAAATATAACATGAACAAATTAAATTTGTGGAAAAAGGATACAAGTTACGAAAAAAAATTAGAAGACAAAAGTTCTTCACCCCAAAAAGAACTACAGATTTATTTTTGTTCATTTTTTGATAGAAAGCTTAGTTATTGTTTTAATCGTAAAAATAACGTTTGAAATAAAAAAATTAATCTTTTGGAAAAATTCGTAAAAACTGTTGAATTCACCTTTTAATTTTTACATTTTCATCGGATTAGGTTGATTAAAAATACAAAAATTAAATTTTTGGAAAAACGACACAAGTTACAAAAAAAATGAAAAGACAAAAGTTGTTCACACCAAAAATATCTACACATTTCTTAATGAATTTTTGTTATATAAATAAATAGCAAAATTTAACTATTTGAAAAACAAAAACAGACACGATACAATTTTATTTAACAAAACTTTTCGCCTAAATTATAATTAAAAATTTGCTTAGAACCAATTTACACTAGAAATTTATTTTTTGTTTAAATCGTCAGAATAACAATAAAAAAATAAAGTTTATGGAGGAACGGCACAAGATGTAATAAAATGTTTAATAACAAAATTGTTTTTGTATTTGATACACAAAAAAGTGCTTAGTTGGGTCAACTATTTAGTTTATGGCACTGATATTTTATTAGTTGGGACATCTATTTTATTGGTTACGGGTACTAATTGAATAGTTACTGCAACTAATGGAATTGTTGTGCCAACTATTAAAATAGCAATATGAACTAATAAAATATCAGTACCATTTCTTACAAACTTAACAGTTAGTTCAACTAACTATTTTTCTCAGGGAAGGTTGCGCACCATTTCAATTATAAAAAGAAGAAGTAAAATATTTCAACTTTAATTTAATACAACAATTTACAATAATAACGAAAAATATAGAAACAAAACAAAAAGTTTGTCTAAATAATAGAAAAAAGTTTTTATTTCCTGTATTTGTTGTATTCATTTGTATTTTTCTGCAAAATGATTGTATTTTTAGTTGGTTATTCGTCAGGATCTTCCACTATTAAAATAGGTTCAATAAAACAAGAAGGTGTGATCTCTAAAGAAAACTCAATTTCGTCAAATCTGGATTTAACACTGTTTAGCTTTCCATTCTGCACTTGAAAAGTTATCAAATTTCACACTACGTGTGTTTTTCTAGCAAATTTGCGAACATAATCTGAAAATTGAACTAGACTACATTTTGAACATGATATATTATAGTTTGAAATTTGTTTATTGCAACCGATTTTAAACCAAGTGAGAGTTTGCTGTGAATTTTTCTTTAAAATTGGCTTGAGAGTGAAAAATCACGAGTTCATTTCTGGAACGTCGGATTTATACAATGCAAAATCGAAGCTATCAGATCGACGGGATTTATCGGGAAGTCGTAGATCCGTAGAAAAGAACAGTGTCGTTTGTCGTACAGGTGACAACTGCGCTCTGCAATTTACGTTTGCTGCACCCAGCCATAGTTCACCCAGCATGAAAACGGATCTGATCTAATCTTCCATAGTATCTCGGTTGTATTCTGATACCATAAGTTTTATCGACCCTAATAAAGTTAGAACAGTTTCATATTTTACTAAATTGCTCCACTCAAGTTCGGAGGAATATAAAATTGCAATTAAAGAGTTGCAGTACAGAACTGAATAACCAACAAAAAACCGGAATTTTTCACGAGAGCGACAACAAATTCCGTAAAATCGAAATCTCCATTTAAAGATGAAACAAAAGTCTACGTTTGAGCTGAAGTATTGCTGAATTGAGACCAGAAATTTTTTTATAAATAAAGTAATTTTTAAATAAATAAATAAAGTTTTAATAAATAAAGAAATATATGTGCACGTTGACAGGCTCGATGTGACAATAATCGAAACCCGGAGCAGGCTTGGCTATGGATTGTAATAAAAAGTACCACTTTTAATTTTAATGAAAAATAAAAACTTTCAACTGACATTTGGAGATTTTTAATGGGAACAAAGAAACATTGAAATTCGTATTAGTTATCTAGTTCTAAGCTGTCACCCTTCAATTTATCTACCCAATATTTCATTTAGTTGTTATGAGCAATCATGTTATCGATACACTATTAAAAATTTATAAATACTTGAAAATAGTACAATATTTTTTTTTAAATGTTGAGGATAAATTTCCTTAGAATGTTTGTAACTTGATAAAAACGTTTTCCAAAATTAGATTAAAATTATATTTTGGTTGAACTTTAAAGGAAAGTCGTGAAAATTGAAGCGAATTCTTAATTTCAGTTATCTTCATTTTCAATTCTACTCTTATGTGATCTTACATGGGTGGAAATAAAAAAGTTGACATCATCATATCATGAATTTCTTAATTACAGGGTTTCATCAAGCTTATCCTCTCCAATAATATCCTATTTACCAAATAATTTTTACTTTACTCAGTATCAAAAGTAATTTGATTAATATGAGTAACTGTCATCCAGGAACGTGTCTCTGACGTATTTTTCAAAATTGATTGCAAATTCACAAAATAAAATTTCTATTTCGTTCCTGATTATAGTTTCAAAGTTATGATAACAGTTAGTTGAAAAAATGTAATGAAAACATTTTTTTACCTTAAAAATGGTTTTAAATAGAATAAAATAAATATTTTACTCTAACCATTGCAGCATAAATATTATTTCAAAATAATCTGTATAATTAATTTCCAATGTAAAAATATCACGAAGATAAGAATTATTAGGATAAGTAAGACCCGTGAAATTCTATGAAATCAAATGATATTTCCTACAATACTGGGAAATTTATTAAATTACCTTGAGAGCATTTAAAATCCCTTAAAATCGTTGAAATCGTCGGAAATCTAATAAAATCCCATTTAATCTTTCAAAATAACTTTAAACCTTATACGTGCCCCAAAATATTTCAAATCCTTTTAAATCTTCATAAACCCGTCGTAATTTATTAGAGCTCTTGAAAATTCTTTGGAGTTCTCGAAAACATCTTAAAATCTTTAAAATCCCTTTTATTTATTAAAATCTAATGATAATTCTTTGAAATCTTACTGAATATCATAAATCTTTCAAAAATTAAATATCTAGAAAAAACTTGAATTTTTTAAAATCTCTTCAAATCTTTGAAATGCTAGGAAACTCCTCAATTATTGTGAATACATTTTTTTGAATCCATCAAAATATTATAAAATCCAATTAAAGTACATAAAATCTTATGATAATCCTTGAAATCCTTTGCAATATTTAAAGTTCTATAAAACCCCTTGATCTCTTGAGATACTTATTGAAATTACTTATTGAAGGGCTTTAAAATCCCTTAAAATTGTTTAAATCCTCGGGAATCTTAAAAGGTCTCTCGAAATTTCTTGAAGATCCTTTGAAATATTAGCAAATTTTAGAAATTGTCTAAAATCTCCTAAAATCTTTTTAAAAACCCAAAAATTTGATAAATCCTACATAAAATCTTTGCTAATCTCTCGAAATTAAAGATATTCTTTGGAACTGCATGCAATTATTCGAATCATGTGAAATCCACTCAAATATTTGAAAATATCTTTTTATCATTAAAGTCATATGAAAACCCTTAATTCTTGTGAAATTATTTGAAATTCATAGAAATATTTTTAAAGGTTTAGAAATTTTAAATATCTATCGAGACCCCATAAAAATCCTTTGACATTTTTTGAAACCCTTGGAATCATTATAAACTTTGGGAAATTCCGTAAAATCCCATAACATTTTTTTATATTTCTTAAAATCCCTTAAAATTTTTGAAATAATATTAAATTCCAGTCCGTTTCTGTAAATATTGTATACAAACTAAGGATGCAACAAAAAATCAATAAAATAAGAATTGTATGCTGGTAATTACTTGCTCAATTAATTGTAGTACATAGAATAATAATAGGGAAATTTTATTTTTTTATTTCAAGCTCCAAGAAACAGATATAACTGTCATTTTAAATTATAAAATATCGTAAATGTTTTATGTCAAAAGCATAAGGGCATACATCCAAAAAATTTGGGAAGTAATTAGTTGTATAATTATTATAATTAATGTGAATAAAAAAAAGATGTTTCATGTTGATGTGAAGTACTGTAGTTCCATTCAGTTCAAAATCGAATAATTCTAACTGCTTTATCTTCTTCTATATGTTTCTTTTAAATAAAGCAAAATATCGTTCAGAACTTTTTCTTCCATACCGATACAAATGTTCTTCTGGATATTATTTTAAAAGAGTAACGTTGGTCTTTTAAAATATCTAAAAAATAAAATATTTAACTCTCATACTTTTTTCAAATATTTTTTTAAAAAGCTATCAATTGAATTTCCATAGAAACAAAACAAAAAAACCGATCACTTTTCTGAAAAATTCAAAAGGAATTGGCGAGGCTCTTAAGCATTTTTCCTTAAAGATCTTCTTGAACCACATTGACACACAACATAGAAAATGTTGATAATCTGAATGTTGAAGTCTCGTCTACTATTGTGTCTTCCTTTGAGCGTAAAAGCTCCTATGGTGATAATTTCATCACAAGTGAGAAATTTAATTAATTCATGCATTAATTGTCTGCAAAGTTTCAAGTGTGCTCGCCTTTCACGGTCGGTCCTTTCGTTTCGGCGAGTTACACCCATAGGCGCATATCACGTATACAACTTTCTCACTGAGTTTATGAAAATTAAAAAAAAAACTCTTCCCTGTGGCGTTTTATCAAGGAAAGGAAATCTCACGTGTAAAAATATATTAAGTGAAACTCGAGTGTGGAACGTATTTAAAGGAGTAATTGAAAATTCGCTTTGCGAGTAGTCTTCCTGGAAAAGTTCATTTTCCATCGTCGTTTTTTCCACCACGTTCAGTTCCAAACAACTTTATTTCATTTTCATGGGAGATTTTTTATTTTATTGTATTCTATCTACCTTTCTTCTCCATCTGCGCTTACTGAAATACGTTTTTAAATATTTTGTTCGTTATTCATGTTCTATTCACAACAGTTTATTCTACTTATTTTCAAAACAAGGGCTGTGGAAAAATGTTGTAATATACCGAAGTAAATACAATCTCCTGGCGAATGTTGTTTTTTACTACTCTCATAGAGCGATGCACCTTCGTGTTAGTAAAATAAAACTATGGAACCGAAATCAACTTTGCGTCGTTCTTTTGAAGTCAGAATCTCCGGCCAAGTTTCGAGGCGTTTTTCCTCGAGGTAACCGCCTTAACGTCTCATATAGTTCGTTGTGCAGAGCAAAAACTCTTCACGAGGAAGAAAAGGCTGTGTCGTTTGCTAATATACGAAACTTTACAAGAAAAGTACAAAAAATAAATGCAGTAAAAACGTTTATCAAAATTTAAATCCCTGATTGCTTTGTTTTTTCATTCAAATGGAAAATGTTTTAGAGCCTTATCCTAATAGCTATCCTTATAGACGTTTCCTGATCACAGCCAAAGTGCATATTTATTGTAACGATAAGTTAAATTCATTAATGCTTGTCTGATAATGTAAATAATATCCTTATAAAAGTAAACCGACTTCAAAATGAGAGAATTTTTCGGAGATTTTTTTTTTTCCAAAATTAATTTCATAATCGATTTCAAAAATTGTAAAATCTTGACAGTTCTGTCTACAGAGGTTGAAATGATCAATTAGTTGTCAAACATATATATGGGTCACTTTAAAGATTTTTGTCAAATCCTAACCAAAATTCTGCGAGACCATACCCGCGATTGAGCTATTGACTTTTTTCCTAGTAGTAGGTGACCAAAAATCTACAAAGTATTAGATTTTTCGAATTAGAACTTTACGTGAATTTTTGTTGTTCAGAAATTTGATTTTTTCAACAATTTTAATTTTCTTTTCAAACCTGCATAAAAAAGGCAATTCAAAACTGAGTTTGAAGTTTAATGGGTAAATTTATTGGTTTCAGAGAGTAGTTTCAGGAAAAATATTTGCGATACTCGTATGTCTACAACTAAAATGATGAGGCCCTTTTAAAAGTTGTCTATAGATTCATTAAATTTCACCAAAGTTGAAAGAGCTGCTAATTTATAATGTTTAAGTCCAGATATATCGATATTTTATAAAGTCAGGAGGAATATTATACTAAATAAACATTTTATATAAATCACTTTAGTAAAGCTTTTGTTTTTCTCTCACATAAGTATTTAGAAAGCTCAAAATGTCATTTTTTAAATCAAATTTACCATTTTTACATCGAATAAATTGCTGTAGTTCAAACTTTATATGTAAATTCATAAATTTAAGCTTGTAAAAAAAGCTATGAAGCTTTTCTGCGCGTCCTAATTTCTGAAGTACAGCTAATTTTTTGAACAACCTTTGCTCTACAGAACCTTTGTTCTACAGAAAAGTGGTGTATTTCATAAAAGCACAACTTTTCTATGTAAAACATTTTCAATTGAAATCGCTTTTCGATAAGATCTTCAAAAAATAAAAATTACGCTGATTTTTCGTGATTTCGGTAAAAAACGAACTACACAATATATGTAGAAATCAATAAAAAAATAACTTTGATTTAAAAAATTTGTTGAATTTAGAATGAAATATAATAAATTTAATTTTTAAAGAATGAAGGAAGTTTAGTCAACACTTTTTTTCAAGTAATTAATGGGGAATTTTACACAGTAGCCGAGGTCAGTTTTGGAAAAAGATCTTCATTTTTTATAAAGAAACAAAAAAATATATACATATACAAAAATGACCTATTTTTAAATTTGGCCTTCTCGGTTCTTCTCAATGGTGCGAAAATTTTTGAGAGTTACATAAATTTGATAGAGAAACATTACTTGAAGATAATTAGATATTAACTATTCAACAAAAAATGGACTATGAATAAATTATTCGTCAAAAGTTCATTTTTTATC
>CAKNWW010242600.1:0-10904 GCA_932074435.1 Andricus kollari | reverse complement strand
AAGCACTGCATGCCCTGACACGAAAAATTAAAATGATTTTACTTCTGAAACTTTAATTGAAATATGAGCAATTTTTGAATTAAAATGTTGAAAGGATGATTTGTGGTTGATTACGACTAGCAGGTTACATCCCCTTTTTAATTTGACTTTTGTATTATATAACGGTAACAAGAGTTTTCATTTCCTGATGAGGTGTGACGATTTTTGTTCTCTGTTTGTAGCTTGTGAATGGTATGGTGAATATCTGCGAGACGGAAGTTATAGAGGAAGTGGCTCTCGCAGGAAGCAACGTGGAATACGTCTCTCCAGGGAACCACACGAACAAGAACGCCAACGGGAACATTATCACTCTGACGCTAAAAAATAACCACCTCATCGTAGAGACCGAAGAACGAGCGGTGAGTACACGTTATATCCTCTTCGTCAAATTTCAGGTAAATGGAAAGAGGAACGCAAAAGGACAGTCAAGAATAAAACCTATTCCTTTTACCTTTATCCTTTTTTTCCTGTTCCAGCGATCTCGGTTTTAGTTCATCCAGTTACCCAATTTTGATCATATCAGCATATTTTACAGTGCAAATATGGCAAATGTTCTAAACAAAATATGCCGTTTAGGGCCATTAAACAAATACGTAACCCCTTTTAACAGTGAGGAAGCAAGGGCCAGTAAAAATACTACAAGACATATATGGGCGACTTGCAAATAGATTTCAATTTTGGTTTCCGAGATGCGAGTAAATTGAAGTTCTAAATTATGCAATAATTCTTATCAGTTTTCTTAGATATATGTACCAGGATGTACTTTATAACGTGGGAAAGCTGTTTGATTAAGACTGTTGATTTTTTACACTAATTTGTGTATAAATTATTCTTTTATTTAAAGTATCATTATAAAGGTTTAAGACTGGGCTTAGCAGGCTTAGCGGGTCAAAATAATTCGAATTTTTTTTTAATGTGCAAAAGTTATCTGCACATTCTAAAAATTTTGTAAAATTATTTCAAACTTTGGTTTGAAAATTTTTTTAAAATATTTTTTGAAAATTTTTCTCAACATTTTAAAAAAAAAATTTCTGAAAATTTGTGTCCGATTTTTTTTTTTAATTTGTCAAAGAATTTTTTTTGAATAAAATTTTTTTTTTATTTTAGTGAAAATTTGTTCAAATAATTATTTACAAATTTGATTTTTACAACTTAAACTTATCTCCTTGACGTGAATTTGTGTAAGAAGAGTTCTTCGTAAAACAAATATCTATGAACAATATTTTATGAAGAAGTTTAAGAAGAACTTAAAAAAAAGTACTTTTAAAACATTTTTTCTTCTCTTCAATGCGACTTTGAACCTTTTACCAGCGAGTGCAAAAAAAGGCTTCGGAGTTGTTAAAAGGCTTCAGAGTCGTTAGCTTGGGAATTTTTATTTGCAATTTTAAAGTGATATAAGACACACCATTTAAAACAAAATAATTCCAACTTGGGGAAAGTGTTTTGCTCCATCAGCCCTTTGAATTTTATGGGGAAATTTGTTTGAAAAAAAAAATTATTTTGCGTTTGTACCTCTTTTTTTGGGAGGCTTCGGACTTGTTATTCAGGTTAACCGATAGTTTTTCCCGTGTTATCAGACGACTTACGAGGATTTAATCAATTTTGAGACTCCGGAAACGTCATGTGTTTTTAAAATTTGATAAAAAATACTTTTTTTTATAATGATAATCGATTAATACGAATGATCACCTCAAATTCGTTAAAATTATAGAGGCTTCGGAGTTGTTAACAAACCGAGGGACAGACATATAAGCATGATTCTTTCAGTCAGTATTTACAATCTCTAGCATGTTAGTATTGCAATTTGAACTGCATCATATATTTAAAAAAAAGTGCCCGAGGCCAATGTTATAAAAAAATTTTTTAACATTCCAGTCACATTTCAAGTATGTGAATCTGTAGAGAGGGACACTATAGGGAGGGTAAAAACTGACTGCTTAATTACAAAAAAGGTATACCTAACTGTACATTTTTTGTACTTTTTCTGTATGGAGTGATCAAGTAGACCACTATATGTGCTATAATCCCCTTAGTAGGTCAAAAATGTTATAGGAACATCGAATAAACATCGATGGACCTACAAATTGAAATCTATTTGAAAATCGCCCATCTAAAAAAAAATTTACACTCGAAAAGAAGATTTGAAAAATTATGATTTGTTCAAGAAAATTGAGATGTTTCATGGAAGTTCAAAGATTTTCAAATATTTCAATGTTTTTCCTTTCTCAATTCCAATGATTTTGAATTATTTTGAGGCATTCGAAGGTATTTTCAATTGATTTTAATAGTTTAAAGAGAATTTCAAATGTTTTTTACAGAAGTTTTAGCATGTTCGGGCTTTTTGAGAGACTCCAGGAATTAATTTGATGGTTTTTACTAAAATTTATAATAATATTTTAATGCTTTTTCCAAGAATTTTCTCACAATAAATCAAGGACCTCACAGCATTTCAAAGATGTTTACATATTCGAAGATATTTACAAAAATGTTTAAAGCACTGAATATTTCCAAAGTTTTAACTCAAAAATACGACGTAATTGTAACAGGTTACTTCCCATATGACCCATTTTGTCCTCAAAAATCAGTCTAGCGCTGGCTTTTAAAGGAATCGGTCTTATTTCCCAAAAATGGGAGAAAACCCAAATATAAAATTCTAAAGTTTGATTAGTTTCTTTTTAAATTGTGTTTCTATATGCAAACAAGTTTATAGAAGATTTCTAAGCGCGTAACTCAAGTGTAACCTGGGAATTGAAAATAAAATAGATGCTGACATTTTTTTTTCTTTGGGTAAAAATTTAGTCTGACGCGCCTCATGTGATGACGGTGCGAAGGGGGGAAGGGGTGGCGGTTAATATCCAAAAGTACTTTAGGGTGGTTGAAAATTCGAAAATTGAACTGATGACGATTCCTTTCACGCGTTATTTCAAAGATTGTTACATGCTTTTCAAATACATGGATGCTGAAGACTGGTGACCTTCTTAGCATAAAAAACCAAACAACTGCGACTCTCTCGATGTCCTCACCCCCCCCCCCCCTCATTAACTCATTAAACCTCTCGCATAAAGGTAGTAGTTGAGTGAACAATTTAAACAATGAATAATACAAACAATAAAATAGCCTCGGAATGGACTGAAACTTTGATTGACGAAGTACACGCACATGGTAAATGTAAAGGTCAACTTTCAGGCGATGAATGGAGACTGGGTGTTTAGAATCTTAGAGGAGTCAATGATCTTAAAATAAGAGAATTACGAAAAGCTATGCACGTAAGGAAGCTAGATATTTAATGTGTACGTTAGACAAAGAAAAAGGGGTGTGAGAGTAAAGACTTAGAAAATGGGGTTTTAAAAGGCGGGTTTGAAATATGGTCAGGAGTAGATAGTGAATCACACGGTAGTCAAGGCGTCGGTTTGATTATGAATGAAAAAGGAAGACAGCATCTCAGAGATCATGATTTTGTATCTCCCAGCTTGTGGTGGGCTAGAATGAAGGTGAATCAGAAGATTATTGATCATAGCGTGCTACGCCCCAGTTGATAGTGATTCGAGAGAAGTCAAAGACTCTTTCTGGTATACTTTAAATGATACCATAAGTACCTGCGATCATGGTGAAAGAATCATTCTGCTAGGAGGTATGAACGGCTGGGTCGACGTCAAACGTTAGGGTACAGATACAGAAAGGGTGCTAGGAAATTTTGGGGATTCAGGAAAAAATTATAAAGGGGTAAAATTAGTTAGCTTATGCTTAGAAAAAGGAACTATTTGTTACAAATACTTGGTTTAGACATGAAAAGATCCATATGTACACCTAACGTAAATAAAATAACAAGATAGGCGCATAAACGAGGGTAAGAAGGTTATCGGTAGAGCAGGGTCCAATATCAGAAATAAAAATATATCAAGTAAAGCTAAAAGGGCAGTACATAATTCTATATTTATACAAACTGTGCTGTGCGGTAGCGAGACCCGGACCTACCAAGAAAAGGATAAGAGTAAAATTAACGTGATTGGCATGAAACCTCTGCGCACAATATGCGAGAAAACACTGATAGACAAAGTGAGAAACGAGATAATCGTCAAAGAATGTGGTACAGAAGATACACTAGATGGCAGATGGGAAATAAGTCACTTAAAATGGTTCAGACACGTTGAAAGAATGAAAGATGAACGACTGCTAAACAAGTGTATAAAGTTAAAGTAAATGGCAGCATGCCCAGTGTCAGACCGCGGAAAGAATGGTCAGAATGTGTGAATGAGACCTTAAACCGAAGAGACATAAGAAACCATAGAAACACGAGAGCTTGCATGAAAAAATGCATGGACTTGAAGGAAGCCAGAGAAGTATGCCAGGACAGACAAGTGTGGCGACAAATAGTTTATAAAAGGAGTGTCAGTAGAGTGAATGACGCCAGAAACAAAAGACCTTGGATGCTAATGGGCTCGAGTAGGAAACTTCGCATGATGACCTTATGAGGCTCTTCACTTGGGGTGATCGCTAGAGAGATTGATCAGTAACCTGGGTCGGAGCAGTGTTGCGGAACGAGCGTGTTATTTAAATAAATAACACGAGAATTCTAGATCAATCTAGAAAATGGGAAATGGCGCAATGTTATAATAATAAATGTGATAATCAGGTCTGATTCATAAATGAGGAGTAAGGGAACAAAACATGGTTAATCCATTTTTCGAAAATAATGAGTTATGCATAGTTTTAGCATTTTAAGGACTTCAGGAATATGATTATTGATCATTGGATCATAAAAAATTCTATCGTATTCAAATCTCGTTTTGAAAGTGTTGTAATCTTCCAAATATAGCAATTAAAAATCATTCACTTTAAACTAACGTGTTCAATATGCTCTAAAAACTGCAGAAGTATAAGCGAATAGGTTCAAGAATTCGAATACATTGAATAACCACACGGTGTTTATATACGGAAAAAAAGTTTGCCTCATATGCAGCTAAAAAGAACAGCGCGGATCTCTTCGTAATTACTCTAGATGGCAGAAAATCACCCTCCCAAAATCTGATCTGATCCTTTTTTCAAGATATTTTAGAAATAAGATTTTTATTCAAATTATTTAAAAATGATAAATACATTATGACTTGTTATCACAAAAATAAATATAAGTCTATTTAGATTCACAGAACTCATCACTATTTATATCTACACTTCAAGTATGAAGAGATGAGATCTCAACGGTGGCATTTTTCAGTCTTTGCGGATATGAAGAGTCAGTAATAAGATTGACTTTTCGTCTTTCCCAACATTTTAGAAACTCTCTTTGTGCCTATGTGCTATGAAAATGTTAAACTTCTATTCAATTTAGTGAACATTAATAATACTTCTTTCAAATTTGTCTCTGATTTGTTCACTGATCGTGAATGGACAACAAACGGGAACGTCAATGTATCCTTGTCCTTATTCTCTTGGCAAAAATAAAAAGTTAGCTAAGAACCGCCACAAGACTATAAATGAGCCACTCTTCAAAGAAAAAGACAGTTTGTTGATTCTTGATAAGTGTACAATTCCACAATTTCATATATTACAAGGGTTTGTTAACCATTTGTTTTGGGATGGTCTAGTGCACCTTGTCGGTCGAGAGAAAACTCTTTTGTGGCCTTTAAAACTAAAGATAGGATCAAGATCCATTTGACATCACACCGAATGTCACTGCATTTAAAATAATGGATAAAATTGGTAATTCATGTTTTTCGATCAAGAGACTTGATCCGATTGCAGATATAGGAAAGCTCATTAAAGAATTGCACAGCGCATTGTTAAGCACAAATACAACCAAACCCCTGAAAATGCATGTCCTGATGCAGCACTTGACACAATGCCTAGAACTATTGAATGCCCAAAATTTAGGCTTATGGTAGGAGCAAGCCGGAGAAGCGGCACATAGAGAGTTTCTAAAATTTTGCAAAAGACGAAGAATCAATCTTATTACTTACTCTTCATATCCGCAAAGTCTGAAAAATACCACAGTTGAGTTCTCATCTCTTCATATTTGAAGTGTAGATATAAATAGTGATGATTTCTGTGAATCTAAAAAGACTTATATTTATTTTTGTGTTAACAAGTCATAAAGTATTTATCATTTTTAAATAATTTTAATAAAAATATTATTTCTAAGATATCTTGAAAAAATGATCAGATCAGATTTTTGAAGGGTGATTTTCTAGCATCTAGAGTCATCACGAAGAGACCCCCGCAGTTTTTTTAGCTACATATTAGGCAAACTTTTTTTCCGTATATAAACACCGTGACCAGTTACGTGGTTTTCTCTTTATGATCCTAATTGAATTTTTCTTCGATCTTTGGTGGTTTTGAGATACAGCATTTATCTAATTATACTAGTTTACAAAATTGAAAATTGGTTCTCCCCACGAAATCGAAAATCACACTCAAACATTTTTTTATGGAAGCGTTTACAAGTTATCAATGTTCAAATTTTTTTTTCAATTTTCAGAGTTGTTCCGACGTTTTAGAATATATCTCGAGTTCTAATTTACAGATTTCCCTAAACGAACACTCACCTTGAAGAAAACGGAATCATCTACAATTTTCTATATTAAAATTTTCAGATCGGCCCAGTAATTCAGATGCTAGCGATTTAATAAGCTGGCTAATATTTGCGATTTATATTCTTACCAGGACGATATGTGAATTGTCCACCTCGTTTTGTGCCAAAAAATATAACTTGTCCAACTTATCAAAATCACTAGCATCTGAACTACTGAGTCTATTCAAAAAGTTTATAATAGAAAGTTGTGCAAGATTCAGTAGCCTTCAATTTGAGTGCTCGTTTAAGGAAATCAATCAATTAGAACTCGAGATATACTCAAAAACGTCGGAGCAACTCTGAAAATTGAAAAAAATTTGAACATTGATATCTCGAAATCGCGTCCATAAAAAAATTTTTGAGTGTGATTTTCGTATTTAGTGGGCCAAAATACATGAGGAAATAATAGTGAGATATGGTGGGCAAAAAGGCTGTAATATTCTTTGTACTATTTTAGATAATAGATACTATGAAATACAATAATTTTGTAATTATATTAATATTACATTTTAATTTTAAAATTGCATGAGACAAAATAAATAATAATCGCTTGCGTGTTTGCATTCTAGTTATTAAAAAAATAAAAAGTTACTTCAAATATAACAAGAGTTCTCTCTTGTAAAAATAATTAGTTCTTATGAACAAATCACGTTACAGCTAACTCCAGAAAATTATGACTTTTTTTTTAATGACTCCTTTAAAGTCTTAAACCACGTGAAAATTGAGCAATATTGTATGAGAAATTAAAATTTGTTTTTTACTTTTCGGATTGTATTTTAAAGATTTTTCCGATGTATAAACACAGCTTCGCAAACAGTAAACGAATCAATACTCTCAAACGGAGATATGAAAGTTCGATTGTCATATGAAGTGTGATAAAAAGAGTGTTTTAATGTTTCCTTTTCAGATTTTCAGGAACAGATGTATTTTTTTCAGAATTAGTGGATTCCGTTAAGTCGATAGAAAACAAAAGAAAACGAGTTCTCGATTCAGGGAAGGGCAAAGCAATCACTGCTATCGGTTTGAAGTTCGAAACCAGACACAGAGAGTCCATTACTACCAGTTAACCGAGAGTTCCAACGTTGAAGGGTCCTACAGGAATTCCATACATAGTTTCTCTCTAGATATAGTTAAAAACATTCCGCAACTCTTTAGTGTAATTGAAAAATTCTATAAGCTTTTCGAAAACAAAAGATTAGCTTTCCTTCTGTACCTTTTAATTTGACATAGTAACGAGGCAATATCTTCTAATTTGATACAGGAGCAAGGCAATACCTTCTAATTTGATTAAAAGTGTATTAATGAAAATTTGATTGCTTTCTGATATAGAGTAGGTAATGAAATATTTAATAATAATATAATATATCTATTTTATGAGATTCTATCAATGAATATTGATTAAATCTGGATAATTGCAATTTTCGTGCAAAGTTTGCAATTATTCAAGACTAAACTCTATTCTATTATCCTTATCGATTTGAGATTATGCAAGAAGTCTGATAAGCAGGGAACGCGACTAATTAATTTCCACACTCTGCCTACATTTATCAGCTTCCTCTACGAGGTACTAACGATCAATCGATACTCTCAAGTTACCGCGATAATTCCTCACATAGGGATACTTGATGTTTGTTACGTCGGACGAGGCACGGACTTCGTAATATGAGAAATTGAAACCGAATAAATTGACAATACAATCTACTCGTAGTAGGTACGTTAACCAAAGCAATTAATGCACTGATTAAATGGTAGTATTTTTAATTCTCATTTCAATCTCAGACTTTAGAATCACATTTAAAAATAAGTTGCTACAGCTTTAACTTGAGAATCATCTTTGCATAATTTTAGCTCAAAATTTTGAAACTTATCGTTAGGCACTTAACAATTTAAAAAATTAGATTTTGCGTCTATTGACTAGATGATGCCTATTGAAACCAAAAAATCTGAGGTCAGCTTCTGTTTGGCCGCTAGTTTAAGAGTATAAGAACTGTCCAGATGCGCTGTTTATTAGTAATAAGTACTAATAAATAGCACTGCTATAAACACACTGCTTAACTTTGATGATCGAACGAGAAGTCTTAAATGATTCCATGTGTCGAAGCGGACATATAAATATAATAAGAAAAATGTTTGGTTAGGATTACAACATATTTTTTTGGTAATTGTGAAAAATCATTTTTTTTTGGTTCATTCAGATTTTTTTTCCATAGTAAAACAGTTTGTTAAACAAGATAAACGCTTTGCTGAAGTAACAAAAATGCTTTTGAGAAAAAAAAAACGTTTTGTTGCACGAATATTTTATTTTGGCT
This sequence comes from Andricus kollari, assembly GCA_932074435.1. Lineage (NCBI taxonomy): Eukaryota > Metazoa > Arthropoda > Insecta > Hymenoptera > Cynipidae > Andricus > Andricus kollari. The sequence continues at coordinate 1,988 of CAKNWW010242600.1, read as the reverse complement.
ACAGCTCAAATAAGCCCAGTTTACGTTACGCTAACATTTTGAAAATTTCCACAGTTTTATCATTCTTATTCCAAATTCCAATTAAAAATTTTTGTAATTGTAAAGCTATGTAATTAATTTAAAATTCAAAATGTTTGAGTACTGAAAGGTTTAAAATTTTAATTTTAAAACTTTAATCGCTTTTATTTAGGATTTATATATTTAAAAGATTAAATACTTTCATTAAGCATTAAAAAATTATGATACTTCTAACTTAAACTTTTTAAGTATTGAATAAAAAACTATCAAGATTGAAAATGTTTTATTGTTTAAATTTTCGGGTACTTAAAGTTAAATGTATTTTAATTGAAAGTTTTTGATAATTCATTTTTAGTTTTTCATTCTGTAACTATTTAATGTTTAAACTTCAATTTACAATTTCGGAATAAAATTTTTCTTCATTTTCTGTACATGCTATTTTAAATCATAAAAAAATTGGTAATCACTTAATTCAGAATAGTCTAAAGTTCAAATGATTGAATTCTTGTTTATTATTATTAAATATTAAAAATTTTAAACTTATTTTAATCTTAATTCTGCATTCTGATTTCAATTCTTGAATTTAAAACCGTTCAAGTTTCAGTACGTCTGTATGTTCACTGAAAGAATAGGTAGGAGGCCCAAATGCATGTGTTTTGAAATATGCCACTGCTATTTTATTGGTTGGCACCACTATTTTGCTTATTGGTCTTACTACTCGGTATGTTGCAAATAAAATGCGGATAGTTACACCAATAAGAAAAATGGTTGTGAAATTTTCATCAACTTTAAAATTGATAGATTTATAATATTCTTTACTTTTACTTTAGTCGTCTCTATTAAAATAATATTAACTTATAATTATTATTATTACATTAAACTTATGAACGAATGCTACATATATATTTTTTTTATTTCAACTATTCAAACTTTTTAAACATGGGTGGCATTTTTGTAGTTAAATGGAATATTTTTTTTATTTTGAGCTGCGCGTTTTGTTTTTGTAATTTACGTTGTTTTTTAAATAATTCATTTTTTTAAATCAAGGACTGGGTTCTTTGAATCAATTACTATTTCTCAACTTTATAACATGCTTATTCCGAACAATATATCGCAGCTTAGAATCACAGTAATATTTCCTCATATTAAAAAGCCATCTCTTTGTTTGAAAGAAATATTTGGCAAAATTCAGGGTACGCTTCTTTGTACCAAGGAATCACATCTTCCAATTAAGAAAAACTTTTACGTCAGTCAATGGACTTTCATTTGTTTCAAGGAAATATTTTCTTATTTCTTCCAACCAATAACATTGTTCCTCTGCTTAGTTAATATTTCACTAAGTAAAATAAATATTAATTTGCAACAATAATACCACACTTTCGGTTTCGATGAAACCATTTTTTTTTCTTTTAAAGAAATATTTTATGGGACGTATTCAGTTATATCATTTCTTTGCATCAAGTAAATTTCCCTTGATTCAGGATTTTTTCTCAGAGCATATTCCTCTGAAATTCGCGAGTGAGGATGTAGGCCATTACATCATGAAGGGTAGAGAATCGCAGATTCTTGTGGGCATGTCGACATTTCCTTGAATTTCCCGAATTTCCTGAATCCTACAACTCTGTCCAAAGTCTCACTCACGCCCTTTCCTAGTTCGATAGTTTGAGAGCTTTGTACGTCATTTAAACTCTGCTTCTGGAGTTGACAAGTACCTCACTACCTCACGGTATGAGGTTTCATGGGTAACCTTGTGACAGAAGTAGGACAACGGAGGTAAAATTTCCTTGTAACCTTCGACCTTGCAGGGACAAACGTACTTCGATAATTGCTAGTGTGTTCCCCTTGTCGGAGGAGATATACACTCAGTCGCTCAAATCAAAGCTTGTAAGGCTTTCATTGTGCTTTCCTCGATTCTTGATTGCATCCTTCATTGCGGATAAGTCCTCTTCAGGAGGAATGGAGTTCGGGAA
>CAKNWW010242577.1:0-10391 GCA_932074435.1 Andricus kollari | reverse complement strand
CATTTTTTATACTTTGGAAAGTCAATGATTGATCACTCCCATACTTAAGACTTTTACTCGGGGAGTGGGGAGGGTGAATAACGAGACTGATAAGTGAAGGGTTAAAAGCTGAAACAAAAGCAAAAAAGTTTATTACACTGTAGAAAATAAAAAAATGGTACTAGTTAGAATGGTAAAATAACCAAAAAAAAATTGGTTCAATTTTACTACTCTGATTATGGGGTGAATACCACTTGCATGTTAGAAGTTCTAACCAATCTTGTAACTTTACTACTTTTAGACTGATACTATAGCAAGGCGTTGTAGAAGTACAGTTTCTGCTTGTGAATCTGTGACTTTCAGAATAGGTAATAAATGGACCTACTTTCAGAGTGTTGAATTTTTTGATGCTGGTAAAAGTACAGAAACGGTTGAAAATTCATTTTTCCAACGTAATCTCACTTCTTACAATTTGATAATTGATAACGCAGCGTACTTGCACAGTTCTTAACGTAGTATAAGTACAAGTAATTTTGAAGTTTCAAAGTTGCGGAGAATAATGAAAAACATTGTAAAATTACAATTATTTGTCAACGAGTGTTTCAGAATGGTATAAATTAAGGAAAAATTTATTTACAAAATTGATGAAAAATATAGCTTAAACATGTACTTAAAAAAATGAATTTATTTATTTATATTCGTATATATGTCAATTTATTTTGTTGATAATTATATAGTGTGCCATCATTCACATTTCTCATGTAAATGCTAAAGTTACCATGTTGAATAAAAACACGAATATTTTTGGTTAGAATGCCATCACCTACAAATTCATAATGTTCATAATGCATTGTAATTTTACAGAATCTGTCTGGAAACTTACGTAACCTAAAAGTTGAATTTCATACTAAAAGTGGATATTCGTTATTGTCAGTGAAAACGTTACTTTGGGAGTAGGTAATAATCGGTCCTGCTCTAAAAGTAGTAAAATTACCAGAATTTTTTTTGAACAGTGTACTTTTTAGGGACACTTTGTGTATTTATAACTTAGTGTTCCTCATTTTATGATAAAATAGTAAAATATTGTCCTATTTCCCAAAACAACAAAAAATATTATTTGAACAGAAAGTTCCTTATTGACACAAAAATTTGCCGGACTAGAAACTTTAAATACGACAAAATTTGCCGGAGCTCAATACTCGACCTTTATTTTATTTAGATTTTCTTAAGCGAATGCTGAAATTGAAGCTTCTGGAATGTAGCATTGAGATCAAAATAAAATTGACAATCAAAATGTTTACCTCCCCTTTCGATCAGCGTGCGTGGTGATAAAACACCTTTATCGAGGCCTGCATGGACATCTTTCGATATCGTCACAAGTGTACGCTTTCAATTTTCTCATATCTGTTTCATGTCCACTATCATTCTGGAAAGCTTTGTTTGAGTAAGCTACGAATTTCAATTTCGATTCAGGATTTTCTAAATTTTCGTTAGCCAATTTCCATAGGTACTTTCTATCGGGATCGCCGGATATTAGTACATGACATATTAGCCCTGTTTTCTGTCATGCCTCCACAATAATCGTTGTCAAAGACTTGGGCGTTCAGCAATTTACATATATACGGACATCCCTACGTATGCTCGATGCAAAGGGTGGACTTTTAAACTTGTTTTCCTCATTCCCAAACTTGATCCATGTTTCCTTAGAATCCTTAGAATTAAACACCTATTGCTTTCACTTTGCATAGTTAAACTCTTTTATTCCGATTGACGAAAACATAACTTTCTTTGGCATCATGCTTGAAGTTGGCAGTGTTGAGCCTAATGAAGAACTCATCGAAGTGATGGTATTTCGTAGGCATTCTCAGAAAATTCAGGTTTACTTGTACCGTAATCAGATCTTGCAACCCTTGCAGCGGTTTAATATGTTACCAACATGGTTGGGTATTTTTCCTGAATCACATTGTGCGTTAAACCTTCGTGACACTGTTATGCTATCGCTGATTGCTTTCAAGAACTTACGTCCGTACATCTCATCGCAAACAAGTTCTTGTACTCTGTTAACATTAACGAGACATTCTGAAGAAACAGTCGTGTTGCTTGTGACATGTCATCAAATCGATTTTACAGTATTGGAACTCGAATAGTTTGTAGGTATTCTTTAGTTATCCTTTCAGTATCCTTACGTGATTAATGCGTAAATTATTGTGAACTTTTAAACTATTGAAAATCCCTTCAAAGACTGATGATCTCTGCATTTTAATTCTTACATTAGGTGTTGGCTTGGGTGGAAAGGTGGAATTCGATCAAGTCGTGACCTTCTTGCAGTAATTTTCTGCATTTTATTACTGCAGGACGAAACTCTGTTACATACTTGCTGTTAAATACATTTCTCAGTGTGGTTATATATTAAATTTTCATTACTTTGCTTCAATTTAGTTCGTAATTGGCAGGGAAGCAATTTTGGCTCTTTAATTTAAAACAGTATAAATCACAATTTGAAAAAAACTACGACTTAAAAGCACTTGATTTACAATTATTTTAATTTATTGGACTCCAGTATGAAGACGCTTTGATTTCACAATTCGCATATAAAACGTATTCAGCTTGTAACCAAGTTTAGATTCATTCAATGCTTAATGTTTGAAATTTGAAAGGATGTAATTTTGAACTCTGTTTGGAATATGTTTTAATTTGAATGTCTGCAATTAAAAGGCATTGGATTATATTAAAGCTTGAATTTGAAAATTTTAATTTTTGAATATCCTAATTGTCATTTGTTAGATCTGAAACATTTCACGTGTAAATTGATTAATGTTAAAGGCCTTTGATTTTATATAATACGTAAATTTGAAATCCTTAGTTAAACCTACATGAAATTGCTGAAAATTAAATGCTTAGAATTCAGAAGAGTTCTACTTTCAGTATATTAATGCGGAGTTTATACTTTTGGTTATTGTAAATATAAAAAATTTTCTTATCACTTCCCGTATGCTTTGTTTTTCAACTTTAGAGTAGGTAGCTGTTTGGTCGCCTTCTTTGGAGGGGGCAGAATCTCGTTGCAATGAGTACTATCGAATCTTTTTTGTTCAATCATAGTGGCTCTGAGCTAAATACTACAAACTTCAATAATTTTTTCGCAACTGTCATAATAGATGAGAAACACACCGAACAAACTTTCTACTTTTAAAATTAAACAAACATGGCAGCGCCATGTTAATCTTTGTTCCCCTAATCTAAGGAAATCTAGCCAGTTTGATGTACACTTAGATTTTTTATTTCGAAAAATCCAATGTTCCAAGCGTCTCTGAATTTGTATTTAATATTTGAAAAAACCACTGCACACCTCTACTGTAAATGTATTATTAGTTTTCCTTGTAAAGATTTTAAGTTTTGAAACTTGATTCCAGGTTTCAATCTTTTTGTAGCAAATCCTTATATTAATTCAATAAGAATAAAAAAAACCACTGCGTGGCAGTGGGGCCACACGGCTGAAGTGAAACTTTGATGGATTAACTTTGAAATTTTTCGTGAGGAATCATCATGAGTTTTGAGGAGATCACATAGTAAGAGAGTGCAGAGTGCAGAGAGAGAGAGAGAGAGAGAGAGAGGATATGCAGGCTTTGGTTAACGTGGTAATAGTGGGGATATCCAAGAGGAGTCTTTAGAGTAATTGCGAATCGCCACACCAAAGGGAGACGCGAATAGAGAGAGTAGGAAAGAAAGACTATAGAAAGTATACTTATAAGAGAGAGACAGAGAGATATCCGTTCATGCGGACTGTCGTTTTTTTCAATTCACTCCCATTTCAAAAGAAGTTTCACTTCAAAACTAATGTCGAGTTCAAAGTTTCTAAAGTGCTAGCTGCTCGGTAAGTCAATTGTCAAAATGGATGGGCAGTGACCCCACTGGAAAGAAATTACTCGCATTAACGAAATCTCCAACAGTTCGACAACGCAATTTCCCGTCTTTCCACGTTCTCTTCCCCGCAATGATCAAATTATCCAGCTTCTACGACCGTTGAATTTACCAATTTAAAACCGTCTTCGAAGGTCGTTCTTCGTTTTCCAATGGTTGTTGTACGAAAGTAAAAAAATAAATAGATATCAAAGTATTTCGTCACGGATTTATGTTGTACTTGAAAAAATCAAATATGAAACAATGTAAAACAAAGCATAAACAAAGTTGAAATCTATATATAGAGAAAATCGATTTTCTTCATTACGTATTGAGAAGGTCTATTACTTATTCTTAGGATAACATAATAATTTCGAGAAGTGAAATGATCCTACTTACGAACATAAAGTAAAAAAATGCAAGTGTAGATGGAAATCGAACGTTCTTTGAACCTTTATTCGTTCCAGAGCTTCTGAAAGAACTTATTTTTGGAGAGAAGCATTCCTGACATTGCAGAAACGCTTAAAGCTATTGTCAAGTTGAAAGATGTTTTCTTTGCAATATAGGTCGCTGAGTTTCAATTTTCGTTTGCTTTCTCAATCTGAAATCAAATTCAATATAAAAATATATAACAAAATTTGTAATTTAGAAACAAATTTAAAGTGTTTATAGTTTAGTGTGACCCTAATACCACCTTTACAAGTTGTTTAACCAGAACAATTTTCTTTGCATGTATCACCAACGAATTCCGAATTTTCTGGTGTTCATGCTCTGTACTCGACCTTTCCAACAGTTTCCTTCAATAATATGAATAGATTTTTTAAATAAAGGAGAATTGGAGCAACTCACATAAAACGTAAAGGCCTTTTTTATCGCTCCCAAGCTTTGAAGATCCTACTTTTTTGTATGAAATGTAAGAAGATTCTCAATAAACCTTTTTCTGTAGACGGTGATGTCCATTTCCCACTTTTCCAGGTCTTCCGCAGTTTGTTTCCAAAACGTCTAGAGATCCATTTCGCGAAAGAGATATTTGAACATATTCATACCCACACAGAAGAAAAAGAAGTTAATTTTTGTTGCGGGTAATTTTCAAGTAGATGAAGTAGAATTTTGTTGCATCGAAACAAAACAAGATTCAATAGAGTTGACATGATAACCATTTTCCATGTGGTGGGTAAACCTTAACACGTGAAGGTAATTTTTGTTGCAGATAAAGATTACTCTAAATTCGCTGTAAAGATTACATTTTGTTTTTTCTGTGCAGATTCTGTACAAAGTAGTCGTAATATCTAAATCCGAATTCTCGTCAAACTTTTTAGCAAGTGCAATAAACATGTCCCTCTGTTCGATGAGTTCTAGAGTGAATCGCTTATGGTAGCGTTTCGTGGTCCTTTATTCTTTTGGATAAAATCAAATCAATCTTTATAGAATAATATTCCGAACCGAGATCAGCTCTCACTGCTAAAATAATGCATATCAAGGAGAGAAATATTAGACTTACAAAATATTTAAATAGGATTTAATTAAAAATGGATGGAAAATTCGATATTAAACTGTTCGGCCTTCACTTGACAAGTTGTAGAAGAAATTCAGTGTCCCTCGTTTTACAGACGTACATTAAGCCAGTTTCTCCCCAAATGAAGTACACATCAGAATCTAAACTGGATTATAAATATTTTGTATAGCGTTTATAATATTTTGGCTTCACTTTTGTTTGCTGCTTACACTGATATTAGCATCGGCTTGCAAAAAAAGATGTGCACACTGCAATGAATTTTCGCTTGATCTACCCGGGCAATTGTACAAAGTGTGCCTCTATGTCAATTAGGATTACCTGCAAATTCCAGGAGATACTTGACAATATGAAGGTGTGCAAAAATTCGTTTACATCATCACCCGCTAGGACTCAAATTGGATCGATCAACTGCTTATTTGATGAAATTATTAATATATTGTTACGTTATTTTGGAGTGGAATAATGGGAGTTGCTGAGGTAACTATGAAACTTTTATTTCCTTCCCGTCAGACATTCACGGCTGTATTCTCCTTAATCGCTATGACTGTTTTCATGCCAACATCACACAGCTGATGTCATCCTCCAACATTTTTAACAACAGTACCGCAAATCACCATAAGAGGGAATTGTACCCTTCCGTCCAAAATCCACGTGCATACATGCACATTCTTATCAACAATTTGAAACCAATTACGCAATAAAATGAATTTTTCTAGTTCCTCCAATTCGAGGTCAAGTAAAGGGCGATCTAGGAGTCTTCCTCATACCTGTTTCAGAACGAGATCGTACTTATAGTCTGACCCTTGTGTACCCCAAGTGGTGATGATAGGAAGTCCCCCACCAGCAGTACACTGTTACCCATTTTGTATTATCCTTACTCGGGAAAACCTATGTTCATGAAGATATTCATGTCATGAATGAATAATAGCATTTCTTTGAAGAGACTACATTATTTACGGATGATGAATAATATCTTTGAACTCCTTAATCCGAAATATACACAGAAACTCATAGTTGTTTGAATCCCTTGTAGCAGGTAGGCAAGTCCATGTGATAATGGAAGTTTTAACATTTAACGCGAAGTAGTTTTTCAGAGCAAAGTGTTAAAATTGTACAAGAGGACAGGTTTTCGCGTTCACTTCAAAAATAGTTTTTGCCTATTATTTCGTTTTAAGTTTCATTATAGAGTGAGAAAATAAAAAATTTCACCAGGTTCCATTCCGCCAGTCCAGTATTAATTACTTGATGGATATAGGTTTTTTCGAAAGGGATGCAATGGTGGTGGGGGACTGCCTGTCGTCACTGCGAGGGTCCACAAGGACAAGACTGTGCGTATGATTTCGTCCTGAAGCAGGTGCGAGGACATGTCGTGGACTGCCCCAATTAAATATATATGCGAATTCTCGACCCATGAGCAGCCAATGAGGCGAAATAAATGTTTCAAAATAACATGCTTTTCACAAACTGCTCGTTTTCACATTTATAGTATATGATACCGTATCGACTATGGTATTTCAATACCACTCACAAGTGATTATGCGAGAGGGATTTGGACGGCAGCACACCACCATACCTTCGCGTCCCTATCTCGTTTGTCTTGCACGGTCAACGGAAGTCGGTCGCCCGAGCCCTGATGCGTGATATTCTAGTACAGAGCCACGATAAATCGTCGGTATCCAATCGTGCACACTTCGGTGGGTAGTGGAAAGCAAAGTATGAAAATACATTCTTTATTTTGCTAAGTTCTCTGACCCAAATTTTCATTTTATCGAATTACCCTTATTTCCAGCTTTTGAGTTAAAAGTGGAAATTAGAGCAAAATAGACGATTGCTGACGAGTGTGATTAAATTTGCAGCAAGAGCCGGAGGTTAGTGCACGGGCCAAGCGAGTGCGAAAACGTAGATGAGTGCGAAGAGTTGAAGGCAAGATTTAGATTTAACGCCTGTTTTTTTACTTCTTTTCGCTAAATTTCTGACCCCGTATGGTGGTTTTCAGCCAAATGTGTGTATACTTTTTTGTATAGAATTTTGTGGAATATTTTTATTTTGCAGGTGTGCAAAGTGGCTTGTCTTTATAAACTTTGGACATCATTCAGAGGCATTGAAGTCCTTAATTTCGATTTTGGTGTCGCAAAAAATGATTTCAGTTTAGATTTTTGGAATTCAAACTGAACGTTTTTTATTGCAAAAATGATCATTGAAAACTATGAAGAAAAAATTGGTCTTCCATGTGATGAGAATGAATATATTTAATGATTATGATATCATATTATCTGGATATTACGAATACTTACTTATTAAAATACGGAATCACCGAAATACACGAATAAGTGACGTAGAAATTAGCATCGACCTGATGGCGCCCATAAGATGAACACAGTATTTTTCGGCTCTGCAGTGTGATGACATCTGTGATTTAATGTCGTTCGGAATTTTTTCTGAATTTATGTTGTGATTGAGTACAGGCTTTTTGTCTCTGGACATATGTATCGGTAGTCAAATTGGACGCGAAATTGACTGTTAATTAAATAGAAAAGAATTTGTGCTCCGGTGGCCGTACGACCTGTTTGGGAAACAAAAGGCTTGCCGTGCGACAACTTGCACTTGTTCTGCGATACGCGGATGTTGCGCTCCTTGCTGAGGTTGATTTGCTGTAAATATTGATGCTACGAGTCTCCTGTTTACTTTCTGGTACGTTTTTCTCTCATTATTGTTTAGGCTCGTTAACTTAATTGCAAGTTCGACGTGGATAGAACTTATTATATGAACCACATGAAAAATATCTGCTCTAATCCAAAAATGTCTAAGGATAACACAGATCATTACAAGCTGACAGTCGATAAGGCAGATCGCTCTAAACTGTCGGTTGATATGGCAGATCGCACCTGTCCGCACTGGGGTCACCCTCCGAGAACTGGAGGTATTAAATGTCCCGGCTGAGGTTCTCTTTTCCACGATAGATGTGCCTTCAGATACAAAATTTCTTCCGAAGGAATAATTGCAAAGTGTGGTTCAGCATCTTCCAGACCCAGTTCTCCTAATACTGCGTTTTCAAACGAATCACTCGAAGCACTTATGCATAAACTATTTGAAAAAAATCTTCTGGCTATGAAAGAAGAACTAGCTAAAAATAAGGAAGATTTCAATACTACCATGCAGAATCTATCCAGCAAATTGGACACAATCCCTGATCGTCAGAAAGCCACAGATGAGTCTGTGGATCTTATCAAGACTCGACTGGATACTGTGGAAGCAACGTTATCAGACATGGAAAATGTCAGCTCATCTGCCGAAACAAACGAAGTTGTATCTGAAGTCCTGGATCGTCAGCTCTGAGTTAAAAACATAATTTTTTATGGAATTCCTCAATTAAATGCAACCACAGCCGAGCTGAGACTTGCTGATGATAGGATCAAACTAACCGACATTCTTGTCAGAGCTGAAATGTCACCGGACTGATTGAAAATTTACAAGGTGGGCAAACAAACTCACGAGAAACCTCGGCCACATCAAAGTCGTCTTCTTCGACGCTGACTCAGCCTCAAAGTTACTGCGTAACAAATCTAAATATGATGGCCCTTACAGATTCCATGCTGACCAGACTGTGATGCAGAGAGAACAGTTCAAAAATATGTAATCAGAACTGCAGGAGCGTGAAAATAAAGGACAAGTTGATACCGCTACCCGATTTTTTAATGGTATTCCAAAAATTATTAGTGCCGAACCTACTAAAAGTCTACCAAATGAAAAAAGTAAAGAAAGTCTCACCTGGGTCACCAACTTCCACGTCTACCTGTATATCCGTTTACTATCAAAATGTGAGAGGACTAAGAACGAAACTGCGGGAACTATGAAATGCCATCTCAGTCTCATCTTTTCGATGGGATGTCATCGTATTTACGGAAACTTGGCTGCATTCTGGCATAAGTGATGCCGAACTCGGCCTAAATAATTATCGCGTATTTCGGGCGGATAGATCTTCAAGTATCAGTGCTCTTGAAAGGGGTGAGGGTGTACTAATAGCCGTAAGTAATCAACTACTTTGTAATTTTATATCTACCTCAGAAAATAGTGTTGAACAGATTTTTGTTAATGTTTAAGTTCCTCATACTGAATTCATAGTTAACTCTACTTATATTCCCCCCGCTTCGTCACATGAAGTTTACCTAAGGCACTGTACCGAAATCAGCAACATCACTATTAGATCCCCCACGCTAAACTTGTACGTTTAGGTTACTACAATTTACGTGGGATCTCATGGTCAAATGACGAACTAGGTGTCTCAATGGAATCAGGACCCTTCATTTGTGGCCCGACACACAAAGCAACTGAAACTATTGCAACCACTTACGGTTTCTTAAACCTTAAACAATTAAATGAAGTATCGAATAGTCTAGGCAGAATTTTAGATTTAGTATTTTCTGATATCCAAGAACTGTGTATACAGGTCGCAATTGATCCCTTAGTTCGCTGTGATGGAGGATTTCATCCTCCCCTAAATATTTCTATTTCTATTAGTCTTCCAGGAGAACATCCTCCTGCTGCAGATACATTTTTTATATCAGACTTTGATCAAGTAAATTTGCAAGCGATTCTCGAGTATCTAGGAGAGGTTAATTATACAACAGAACTACAAAATGACGACATTGAGATATCTATCGATCACTTTTAGTATTATGTAAAAATTGCGATGGAAAAATATGTTCCTCCAAGAAAAGTTTTCTCATCCGCGTATCCCAGATGGTTTAACCTGGAGCTAAAAAAACTAAGTCGATTGAAAAAAATAGCACATAAGAAATTCAAGTAAATGCAAACTTCAACGAATAATGAGGCTCTTTTCATCCCTTGAATCTATATGTATAGCATTAAGTGAAACATTTTACTCCGACTATACAATCAGAATTGAGGATGATATAGAAAATAATGCAATGACCCTTTGGCGTTGCGTTAATAACAAACGTTCTAAAACATCTGCATTAACAGTCTTAACTCATAATAA
>CAKNWW010242502.1:0-12908 GCA_932074435.1 Andricus kollari | reverse complement strand
CAGAAAGTGTAAATTGTATCCATTCCATGGTAAGCTTCGCGAAGCTATGGTAGAGTGTGAATTGGAAAAAAGCAATGAACTTAGCATTCCTGAAATTGAAATTGTAGTTCCCTTACAAAGAATCATAATCAAAACTAAACGATTATGTGATGCTGTTGCTATGGAGTGGGAGATTTTGAAAAATTTTCAATTGCTCGTTACTTTGGGTTTTGACAGTTCCTCAGCACATCTCAACCCACGGGAGAAGTGTGTTGATCCAAATTACGAATGTTATTACCCGCTAAACTCGCTTTTTGTCAGCAGCTTCATTGCCATTCTATTGAAAAGCAGTACCTCTAAAGATTCATGGTTAAACCCTACCCCCTAAAGTGTTCGCTTTTGTCGACCGTTGCGTAATGCACTTGAGAAAGAAGATGAAGCTGCTACAATAAAATAAAATAATAGATTGAATGACGAAATCGATGTTCTTGTTTCTCATACATTCCGAATATAGAATGGAAAACGTGCCAAAATAAAATTTTTCGTCTCGAAAAATGTATATAACGGCAAATGCGTCAATACAATAGTTGGAAACATGGCTACGTGTATATGCTCAATCTGTCCTCAAACAGTGCATAATTTTGGAAATTTAGAAAATGACTTTGCTTCTACAGGTTCTTTTTTTAAATTGGGATTGGCTCTTTTGCATTGTGAGATCAAAAGTTTCAAACATCTCTTGCATATAGCGTACAGAAACACAGAACCAATAAGAACATGGGATATTAGAAAACATCTGAAAGGTAGGGCAATATATATTTTTATTTTTTAATATACAGAGCATTTAAACTGACAATTTGTGGAAGGCTTACGACTTTGAATATTTGGTTTTTAACACAAGGATATCGGATATTTCAAAGGATTTTGAATATTTGAGGGTATTATTAAAATATGAAAGGAGTTTCAAGAGCACAAAAAAGTTTTAAGAGATTTAAAAATACTTCAAAGGCTTTAAATGGCTTAGGGTATTTTAAAAGATTTCAAGGAATTTTCAAGGGATTCAAGTCGTTCATTTTCAAATATTAGTACTAAAAAATACAATTTGTCTTCGAATTTGGCCTAAATTGTACTATTTTGAACGATTTCGATTTGCAGCAGTACAATTTTCTGAAGTTTGATTTTCGCTAAATAGAAAAAATTATGTTAAAAAAGCGGTTTTTTTTTATTTTTTAAATATATTTATTTAAGTGTGACATGAATTACTCAACGCAAGGTAAAATGGATATATTTTTTTAATAATTCCTTTTTTTCTAACAATATGTAGCCCTCCTTTTCTCTAAATGATGCTGAAAATGTTGCATATTCATGCTCTTTTATCAAACACAGGAAACTTTTTACGCACTCGAAAAAATTACTGACTCTACAAACCAGGAATTACGAAATGTTTGTTTTAGTGATCTGTTTCTAATTTCTGGTATCGAAAAAGAGCAAATCATGCTACGTTTAATTTTAAAACACAAAATATTGAATAGAGTTTCTAAAAAGTTATTCATATTTGGGTACAAAATTAACGAACTACATATGTTTACTTTTTGTGTTATTACTTTCACTATCAACCTATTTAGGAATTAGAAAGCAAAAATATGTGTTTTTAGGAAATAATTAAAAATTTTGAAATACTCAAAGAATGGTTCAAAATACTGAAAAATGAATTTTAAAAGAAAATTAAAGAATATTTCAAAACCTATGAAATTAATATCGAAGTAAAGACGCATTTTAGGAATTTTCAAAGGATATAAGAGAATAAACAAATTTATTCCTCATTATTTGTGTGTTTTTAAAAAATTAATTATAAAAGAATGTTGAAAAAGATATCAGAATTTTCGTAAAAGAATCTGGAAGGTTTTAAGACAATTTTTTTAATTTTTAAGATTAAACAAAAAATTTTAAGATTAGTGGATAATTTGAAATTTACGAAGATTTTAAAGAATGTAAAATAAAATCCATATTTTTGAAGATTGCAAAAAAAGAAGCCCTTTAAGAGTTTTGAAAGGCCTTAAGATATTTCAACACATTTCTAATGGTCATCGGAAAAATAAGCTTTTTATGATCCTTGAGAGGTTTCAAGCGATTGTCAAAATTTTCTTAAGAAAACTGTTCTCTTGGAATTAAAAACTATAGTTATTTTGGAAAAGTCCCGGTACCAAATCAGAATTATAATTTATTCGGAAAACTCCTCGCTTCTAATTAAGAAAAAAGTTAATTTTCAACCAAATAGTTGAATTTTCTACCAAACTGTTGAACTTTCAAGCCAAAATGACAACATTTTTTTCTGCAAAACAGTTCCATTTTCAAACTGAAAATATGAATTTTTAACTAAAATGGTGAAATTTCCACCAACCAAAATGAATTTTCTTAAAATTAGTTTAGTTAACTTTTCAACTAAAGAGATGAATTATAAACGAAAATGACGAACATTAAAAAAAATGAATTTTAAAGAACAGACTTGAACGTTCAATCCAAAAGATGATTCTTTAACCAAGAAAACTAATTTTCTCATTTTTTTTTAAAGCATGCTCTTCGGTTGTAATCTTAATTATTTAGTTAAAAATTCAACTATTTGGTTGAAAATGCGTCTTCTGTGATAGAAAATTAATTTTCTTCGTCAGAAATTCATTTTTTGGGTTGAAAATGTAACCTCTTGGTTGAATATTAAACTTTGAACTTTAAAATGTTAAATTTTAAACTTTGCAACATATAAAAAAAGATGTTAGACAAAAATTATGATGTTAGAGAAAAATCATGCAGTCAGAAATATCTACAAATTCGTTATTAATCAATTTTTGATAAGATGCGTATTTTTTGTTTTATTCGTAAAAAACAACATGAGGATTAAAAAAATTAAATTTTGGGACGAACGACACAACATATGAAAGAAATTATTAGACAAATGTTACTCACCTAAAAAAGAGCTCCACATTTTTAATTAATAATTATTTGATATAAAAATCAAGGAAGGTCACAAGAATTAAATTTTGTTGTACTATTTCAATGATTTAAAGAGATTTTTAAAATATTTCAGGGGATTTCACAGGATTTAGAAAATTTAATACTGTTTTAAAAATTTTTCTTGAATTTTTGAAGATTGGGAAGGATTCCATATAAATTTGATGAAGATTTCATTTAGCTTCCATGTAATTTTACAAAATTAGATCATATGTTAATGTATTTCAAAGAATTTATTCACAAGAATTGAGGGATTTTATAGGATTTCAAACATTTGGAGAGATTTTCAAATATAAGGTCATTCCTATGTTTCCGAATATTCATAAAGATTTTTGGATATTTAAAACGAATCCAAAAAAATTTCAATGATTTAAAGGGCAGTAAAGTTATTTTCAGGTAGTTGTAAGAGCTCCAAGGAATTTTCGAGATGTTTGAAAAACTTTGAGTGATTTCAAAAGACTTCAAAGGATTTCCAAACTTTTAAGCAGTTTAAAAAGATAACAAGGAATTTTTCTAAGAGATTTGAAAAATATCAAGGAATTTTCAATGATTTAAAAAAAAATGTTCATGCAGTTTTATAGAATTTCCTACAATTCCCAAAGTTATGAAACGATTTTATAAAACCTATATAAGCTTTTTCAGATATTTCAAAAGATTCCAAAGGATTTTTTAAGCAATGAGAAGCTAATAATGTGAAACATATTTGTATGCTCTTCAAAACTTTTGAAATTCTGTAATATCTTTCAAACTTACTTGAATTATTCATAAAATTGCCTTAAAATCTTACAGGTTATTTCGTGAAAATGTTGTACATTTTCCGAAATCTTTTAAATTATTTCACATTTTTTATCAATATTCTGTTAAAATTATTTTTCAAAATGAAAAATCACTTTAAATTTTCGTAGAAATCTTAAGAAAATATATTTATTTCCATTTTTTTAAATCTTTTCAAATTTCAAATTATTTTCTAAAATAATTCGAATTTTTCCTGAAAGTTCTGAAAAATATTCCAAATATAAAAAATTACCTTTAAATTTTCCAGATTCCTGCTTCATAAAATTTAAAGATGTTTTGAAATGTTTCTAAGTATTCACTTAAAATTATCGTTACCAAATGAAAAATTATTTTCAATTTTCCTAGGAATCTTAAGAAAATTTAATTCTCTTGAAATCTCTCAAAATTTTTCTAAAATCTTCAAACATTTTCTGGGGCGTAATATTATGTATTCCAAATATAAATGGTTCACACAGCAAGCAATGCCCAAAACCGGTCATGATATCAGGTTCCAGTGTATTTCTTGTGACATTCATTCATTTTTATGAAAATATTATAAAAGGTTCAGACATTTTTTATACCTATTGAAACATCCTACAAATCTTTTGACATTTTATGCGTAAAGTCTCTTGGAATCATTAATAATATTTATATATAGTTAAAAGTTTGTTATAAGGACCTAGGATCTCTTTGAAAAGTGTCCAGTTGTCTTTTTTAAAGTCCCATTTAGGCAAGTTAGTTATATTAGGTTCAGAGCTAGGGAATGTGATTTTAATTGGAAAGTAATCACAGTCATGAAGTTCTTTCAAAGTATCCCACTTGAGTTTCGATGTAATTTGTAGACTATACAGAATGAAATCTATTGCACTAAAGGTTCCTTGGGTAATATTGTGGTGGGATGAAGATTTATTGATAAGCATGAAGAGATGGTGATCATCAATAAGATTTTCAATTTTTTCTTCCAGCATTAGCTTCTGAGCTGTCTCATAGAGTGTAATGAGCATTGCAATCTCTTGAATGATTGTGTTATCTACTTTAGATTCGTCGAATTCGTCGCTGTTGGGCAAGCAGATATAGCACAAATAAATCTATATTGCGGTAGAGATCTAGATTGCGACAGCTTCTAGATTTTCTGTTTGCAAAGGTATTTCGTTGAATTTAATTTCGTTTCTAATGTAGGTGGATACTCCGCGACTTGCCTTGCTGAAATCAGTTAGGTTTTTAATTAGCTTGTTGCAACCCCAAGTTTCGCCAAATGTATTGTTACTAAAGTTAGTTTCTTGTAAAGAAATTATTTCAGGATTGTGCTCTTCAATTAAAATATGTGATTCTCCGATATGGGTTCGAGATTCATTAAAATTCCATTGAAAAATTTATATTATCCACGATAAGTCATAATGTTGGTTAGTCTGGTGAATGCCACTTTCATTTTTCGTTGAAATAATAGAGGGTTTTAATCTCTCTAGTGTCGACATTAGTTCTGAAAAATATTTGGTGTAATCGGTGACTATGGTAGTTATATTTTTGGCTCATCTGCAATTTTCAAGAAGTAGTTCAAGTTGGTCGAAGTTTAAAATTTACTCTTTTTTTTTCTAAATCGCCTTTTGCAGGGAGAAGCAAATTGAGGAAGTTTCTCGGTTTGTTAGTGTTCTTGGATGTTTTGGGGTTTTTCATTTTTATATTGTTCTGGGATCAGGAACGTTTGGATATGTTGTGACGCTGATCTATATTAGGAAATTCCAAGGGAGATACTTCAATTAATGGATAATATTGATTTTTGCTATTGTTTTGGTAGGGTTCGATATCATGGGATTATTGATAGTTATTATTGTTGGATACGTACTGATTAACTAGGTGTTCGGATTGCTTACAAATAAAGCAGGTGTTACTTGTCAAGGCAAGGAAGATAACATATGCTGTGTCTTCGTACTGAATAAGAATTGATTCAGGTAATCGGTTTAAATAATAATGATGGATATACATGTTTCGATGGAAACAGAGTACGCGAGCAAAGTCCTTTTCAGCAAAGCCTGCTCTCAAGAAGTTAATTTGGGTGAATAGTTTAATGTCTTTTTTCTGGAGTTCTTCGTAAATTATCTTATGGGGGGTCAGTGATGAAACATTATAGTCAGATTAACAATGATTGCCAACGCAGTAATGGAGACTTTGTAGAGACCACCCTCCGGCTAACCAGACTTCTTTTGACTTCCCATGAGACTCCCCATGAGACTCCCTCGAAAAGTTAGTCGCTAACTAGGATGAACTAGGATAGCTGTATGATTTTCAGTGAGCTCTTTTAAATTTTTTTTTACTTGAGAGAAAGAGGTGGCTTCTACCATTAGAAATCTTGGAAGCACATCTTACGTTTTCACTTTTAATAAGTTTACCGAGTGTCTTCACGTTTGCTTTTAATCCTATGCCTTCATCGGCTTCAAAGAGTAAACCTTCTTCCTTTTTAGGAAAACCTAAGATTATGGAAGAAGGCTTGTCATAAAGTAATTTTTCAGATGCCAATCTTCAGAAGCATAAGTTATATATTATACTCAATCTATATAACAATAAATTAAAGGAAAAATTGAAAAGATAAATAAAATAAACTTAAACTTAAGGCATTAGATATAATTTTCCCAAGAAGTAACCAACAGATTTGTAACCTGCATGGAAAGCTAGATTAAATTAAAAAAGAAACATCTTGATACATCAGTTTGCTGCTGAGATATTGAAGCTGAATCAGACATGATTATAAACAATACTTTTAAAAGTCATTGTTATGTGGATTTCCTCACAATTAGTAGAACTCTTTTTCTATATTTTTTTACAAACGTGAGCTTTGTGAAACTAAAATAATAGAGTTACTTCATTTGTCATGAGAAAAAACTTAACATCTTCTGGAAGCCGCTTATATGCAATTTACTTATAAATAGTCGCTCTGCCGTTAAAATGTTCAATTCAGATATTTAATGTTATTGCTCAGTCAACAATATCAGTAGTGTTTTTGATCTACAATAAAAGTAATTTTCAGGAATGATAATCACTTTTCCACTATTTTATATTAACCATTTCTTATAAGTCAAGTGCATGTGATGTTTAAAATTCAAGAAATAATTAAAAACTCAAAACTCTTATCTCTCTAAAGATTATTATTTTCGTTTAAGATTGTAATAGTTTTACATATGAAACTTTTCGCTTTAAAAGTGCTGTATTCTAGGTCTATTCTCAAAATTTTCATGAGATTATTATGTGAATTGATAGTTCATGTGTTTAAACAAGCTGCAGAAAAAGGTTACATTCTTCTTCGAAAACACTTACTTCATACTGCTACAGAATTGTTACAACTTTTTTTAAGATATGGGTACATTTTCATTCGGCAATAGTGGTATTGAAACTAGAACGATATACTCTGTAAGAATCACCGTTTGGAATTGCCATATATATGAACCATGGACTTGGTGGAACGCCTCTGTAGACACGGTACCTTTGGAAATCTGCAGCTGTGAGAAATCTCTTCTCTCCTATACGTACATAAGCAAACTCTGGAAGATGCTTTCGAGGATTATAAAAGGGAAGTGGAGTATGTCTTTCGACAGTAGCCCTATAAAATTCGTCATACATCGTTATTATCCAAATTTCAAAGGTGTTTACGTCCACTCTCTCACGGTACAGCCAGGCGGGTAGATATAGTTGCATAATTTGCCGGACATCTGCACGAAAGATAGAGCCATCATTTGTTTCTATTTGCAGGGTGTCTGGGAGAATAGGTGGAAAACTGCCGCCTGCACCTACTTTGGTAAGAAAAAATTATCATTCATTAAACTTTTATAAGCTTTTAACAATTTTAAAGAATCACCGCCCAGCAAAGAATGAACACTGTAGTCATGTAATTAAACATTTCTTTTCTGAAGTAACTTTTTGATGTGTTTTACACTCTGAATCCAACGGGCACCTTATTAGGACTAGGGTGGTCCAAAAATTCGACTTTCCATTTTTTGTGATAAACTCCCTTCAATTTGTTCGTTTCCCGAAACAAATTCCGTAATTTTGGTTTCAACGTTAACCTGTGTCCCTTGGCTTTTGAAATTAACATGGGGTTTTAAATGAGGATAGCTCGATTTTCAAAAATATGGAGAGAAGAAGTACTTGTTATAAACTTGGTGTGAATTAAAATATAGTCGCCTCTCAAAGAGAATTCTAGAAATAATTTCCACTTAATAGCTTTTAATTTTTACACATTCAATCCCCTTCTTTTATGCTCGGAAATGCAAAAAAAAAGCAAAATAGCAGTTTTCTTTCAAGTTCTTTCTAAATACGGAATTTTTTCGAATGTTTTCAACATGAGTGATCTCTAATCGATAAGTTCGTGTGAAAATTTTTTATTTGTTTCAACAATTTTTTCTCTATAAGTCGTGAAACGTTATTCTTACAAGAGAATGTTGAACCTTACAGGTCTTAGCGACGATGAGAGAAATAGACTTGAAAATGACTACAGACACAGTAGAGCAATGTGAAACGACTATTCAAGAAAAGTAAAGATAAAATCAGAACAGAAGAAGAAAATAAAATACAAAACGACTTTGAAGGAACCATGCTATTATTATTTAAAGGGATGAAAGGAAGTAAAAGTACAGAGTTTATCAGCATGCGAAACAGGAAAAGTAAAATGCTAAATGATACAGACGGGATAGTAGACACTTTGATAGACACTTTAAAGAATTATCAGGAGTTGAAGCTATAGGGCAACAGAACTGCGGCATAGAACATAATGCATTAGGAAACCGAATTGAAAAAGTCTGTGTGACTGAGGTTAGAGATATAATTAAGAACTTAAAAAACCGTAAGGCTGCATAAGCGCTGAAATGCTTAAATACGGTGGCGAGTACAGATCTCACAGGTTAGTGCGATTTAATAAATTTATGTACCGACATAAGAGAAGTTCCCGATAACTGGAATAGGCGATTATCGTCCCAATATACAAAATAAAATAAAAGCAATTGCAATAATTACAGAGGTATCAGCTTATTAAGTGCAGTAATTGGAATATACTTAAAAGTACTTATCCGCAGGGTAATAAAAATAACAGAAGAAAATATATGGGGAGTCTAAAGTAGATTTATGCCAGGAAGATCATGTACAGTTCAAATACTTAGCCTAAAAAGGATTATAGAAAAAAGTCTGAGAGTAGGAAAGAAAGTCTTTTGTGCGTTTGTTGACCTAGAAGAAGCATTTGGCAAGATGGATAGAACTGAACTTTGGGAAGTCCTCAAAGAATACGGAGTCAATGGGCGACTCCTACAAGTAATAAAAACAATATATACAGGTAGAAAAGCGAGTGTAAGGGTTAATGGGAAACGGAGTGACTATTTTGATATTATGCAATGCGTGAAACAAGGATGCGTTATGTCCTGATGGCTATTTAACGTATTTATGGATAAGTGTTGAAGAATGGCCCTCTTCGACGAACAAGGCGTAAATCTCGAGACAGTGAGGTTACGTGGGTTAGCTTCGCAGATGACAAGGTTGGTATGGCAGAATCAATCGAAGACTTGCAGAGAATGTTGAGTAAACTAAATACAAGCATGCAGACTACTGACAGGAAGATAGACAGGGAGTTAGATAGGCGCATAAACGAGGATAAGAAGGTATTCGGTAGAGCAAGGCCTATTATCAGGAGCAAAAACATATCAAAGGAGCTAAAATGGCAATACATAATTCTATATTTGTACCGACTGTACTATACGGTAGCGAGACATGGACCTGTCAAGAAAGGGACAAAAGCAAAATTATCGCGATTGACATTAATTTCCTACGCAAAACATGCGGGAAAATACTGATAGACAAATCGAGAAACGAAATAGTTCTCAAAGAATGTCGTGCAAAAGAGACAATAGTTGCTAGGTGAGAAAGAAATTAGTTAGGAAGGTAAAGTAAATATCAGTATGCCAGAGGAAGACTGCGGAAAGAATGGTTAGAATTTGCGAATCTCTTTCTCCATCTTTCAAAATTGAGAACCCTAATTTTTTTCTTAACTTCATTCTACC
The DNA here is from genome assembly GCA_932074435.1 of Andricus kollari. Classification (NCBI taxonomy): domain Eukaryota; kingdom Metazoa; phylum Arthropoda; class Insecta; order Hymenoptera; family Cynipidae; genus Andricus; species Andricus kollari. The sequence goes on along the minus strand of CAKNWW010242502.1, from coordinate 3,117 downwards.
TCTACAATATAAATTTGAATCACCGTCCATCTTTTCATCTATCTTCCGCTATTAAGTACTCTTATTATTTTTTGCCCCTCAAAGTTCGGAAATCCATCAAAAAGTTCAGAAATTTATTTAAGAAAATAAATTTGTCGCTGACCACGTATCAGAATGACAACGTACGGTCCATACTTATATATACCTACACACTTGAACTTTATCGCCCTACCTTAGTCGACAACTATAGCGAACTTGGCAAATTGGTTTGCCGGGACTTACTTATAGTCCCGAAGACTGATTTCACTTCTTGGTTACTTTTACCGTTAGCTATTTAGTGGAAAAACCTTCAGGTTGACGTGGATAGATGAAGAGTAGCATGAGATAGAGAAGAAAGGATTGAAAAAATAGACAGGAATTCAGATTACCAGATATAGAAAAAGATTGAAATGAATAGATAAAGGGTCGAATGACCGAGAAGAAGGGATGGAAAAAGATAGACGTAAATGTAGATTGACAAAGAGATATAAAAAGGTAGATGTTGATAGATGTAGGATACGAAGAGATAGAAAAGAGGAGACTGAAAGAGATAGACGGGAATTTAAATTGACAAAGAGATTCAAAAATATTCACGTGGATTGATAAAGGATAGGACGAGATGCACAAAAAAAACTCGAGGTTCACTCAATTTGCGGGTTAAATAAAAATTCGTATCCTTTAGAACTTGAGCTACAGAACAACATGATGAGGCAATCACAAACAAACCGCGTGCCCATTGGGCTTGGTAAGTTAGAAATCGACTAACAGTTATCGACCGATGACTTGAGACAAGTTTCTTGCATACGAGTACGAATTTATGTGTACAACTTTGCTACATAACCTGCAAATTATATTTATCAAGTCATTATATGTCCAAGTGGGCAAAGCGAAAAATAGGTTATTTGGATATGGGCTCTATTACAACTGAGCTCCTTTAGAGCTTAACTGAGGTCTCCTTTAGAACTAATTCATTGTTTTAGCTTCCTTTTCAGCAAGTGGTGTTCCTTTTTTTTGCAGCTCATTTAGAAAAAACAATTTGTTTTAATTGTAACACCAGTTTTTTCTGTGTATAAAAGAAGGTATTGAAAAAGACTTATTGAAACAGTTAGAGGACAATATTGCGAAACTTGTAAACAGGCTACGTAATTTCACCTTCACCAATATAGCGTATTTACAAGACTCCATTTGCGGAAATATTGATTTATGCCTTAGTTAATTTGATTACAAATCAATTAGGATGCTAGCCACAAATTTTTGCCTCTTAGCTCGAACGCCTTTAATTATTTTAGCATTTTCACTCCATCTTAATATACACTCCCGTATATATTATTGTATTTTGATCAAGCAATTAGTAGTTTTTCACTACTGAATTAGTAACTATTTCAATTATTCAAATGAGTAGTTTTCAACTAAACGTTAGTGTCCGACTTCCCTCAAATTGAATTCGTCAAATTTTGCTAGTAGTTATGAGATTTCACTAATTTAGTGTTGGAGAATACTTTCAATAAATCCCCAATGACAATTTTTATCAGAAAATAGGTAAAAACGCTACAAACATTTGATAACGATATTGTATCTTGCTTCGTTACAACTTTACAGATAATAATAATTAACAATAGTCCTTGTATACAATTTTGATAAAAATTAACAGAACAATGTGAAAATACTGCTCAAAAGAAAAGAATCTGGGCAGATTCTAAGAAAGATTACACGTATCAGTAGGGTTTTCTGAATCAATTTAGGATGAAATAATTGTTGCGGATACTTTTTCTCAAGGGCTGTTTAATAAAGTACAAAGAAAAATTTTGATGTTAGGCCTGCCGCTCAGAAATCAGTACTTTCACGTGTTTCCCGAGGTAAGGATACGAGGCAAAAATTTGGAAAAATGGTCTACGTTTTCAAAAAGCAGCAGATATCTTTGACTGTACAAACTTCAAAAACAAAACCTACACCAAAAAATGGAGACCAGATTCACATTACGTATGAAAAACTATATTACGAAAATACTATACTTGTTTATATCTAGAGGGTTTCATTAGGGATGGAAAGTTTTAAATGAAAGCTTTGAAGTAAACATGTTTGAGAGCACGTACTTATATGTCGTATTTGTTATAAATATCAATTATAATATTACATTATACTTACGTGAGAAATGAAAGACACCCACGAAAGTCAGGAGTATTATTTCAGTATAAATATTCATTTTTTTTAAGCAGTCGATGATGGAATATCACTTGATAAATGACAGCTGCTGTATGTACTAACTCTGATGACATCCATCCGATAACAACTATTTATTTATTCTTTAAATTGGATAAAGTGGAAGGAGAAATATTTTTATCTGTTTTAAAATTTTTTCATATATTTACTAGATTTATTACACACTGAAACTTCAGAATTATGAAATTTTTGGGGCGTGTTATATTGTGCTTGGTAAAAGCAGTAAAAACAAAAATTAAAATAATTTTCGTTATCTGTCGACTACCTGCCTCATGTACAAAAATGCAAATAAAGATAAAGATCGTAATACGTTGTTATGAGGCATAATAAAATTCCACCGATAAATTTTCTGTTATTTATCGATATTATAGAGCATTGAAGTATGTTGACAGCGCCATCAGACGGCGAAATTTTTGAACGGTTGGGTGAGTCGTTGTGCCGTGTTGTGCAACTACCACGGATAACAGTGTAAATATTTTAGGGGTTCCAGCCTAGAAAACCGGATCGGGAAGAATTTTTTGCGTATTAGGTTGCTCAAATACGAAGCATAAAAATGCTGAACTACAATTTCATTTTTTTCCGAGACACTGATGGCATATAAAACGAAAACAAGTATAAAGTACATATAATTTCCTAAAAACAAACATAGGCCTCGCAGTCCCTCTGGGATAAAATATAGGGACCAAAGGGTACTTTTTGTCATGCTTATAGTGTACTTTTTTTGCATCCAAAGGATAAAAACTTCAGGATAAATGCATAAGACTTCAAAACAATTAAAGTTAAATTCCAAACAGTTCAAATGAATTGGAAACAATTTAAAAATATAAAAAAACTTAATTGAATTTTTGTAATTTGAAATAAGCTTAGAAATATGTAAGG
>CAKNWW010242495.1:0-11302 GCA_932074435.1 Andricus kollari | reverse complement strand
AAACTCTGTTTAAAGTCGTATAATAAAACATGGGATCTTATGGAGAGGCCTTTCGCGGGCTCCAAAAATTGTTAATTTCGGCTTTCAAATACGTTGAAAATTGTCAGAAAAACTGTTTCGGAGACAGAAAATATAATGTGAAATTTGAATTACTGCTCATTTGTACTTGCTTCCAGGGTATTTGAGGTTAATTTTAGCAAAACGTACATGACGAGAACGGTGTGACGTTGACTAAGGTTGGCAGCACAGCTTCTGCGATTCACTTTTATTTTTGTTATTTATTCTTTTTATAATCTCACGCACCTTTTGTCGCCGATTGGCTTCCGATTTCTCAATTATTCGTCCCTTTTTATCTCGCGGAGACATGATGCCGCTCTTCAACATAAATGTTTTGCCGGTTTATTGCAGGATATGTTTACGTACTCGACTCGAGTCAAATGAACATTTAAATTTACATTTTGTTGTTAAATAAAAATATTTTATTTATATTTATCAGTATCAAAATTTAATACTCAATTTATTAATCGATAAGCTGGCCAAATTTTGGATTTAATTCCAAATACCAGAAAAAATAATGGACATAGCTTTGACTAGCTTTTCCCGTAGCCGGGCTACTTTAATGAAAATTATGTTTTGGCTACTCTTGCTTGTTGATGTTGGGGTCATTCTGACCCCGTGTAAGTGATGAGGGTTAATATTACATTTTTTAGGAAGTTGGGTATTTCTGTCATTCAATTTAATTTGTTTTTAAAAAGAATAAAAAATGTTTGTTAATATTGATCTGTATGATCATGCATAGTATTTAGTGATTTCAAATAGGCTCGCGCTTTTCGGCACATGCGCAGTTGAAAATATGAATAGCCATCTACCGGATATCAACGAACTAAAAAGGAACCCTCAAAAAGAGTTCTATTGGAGTCTCAGTTCTGAATGATACCAACTTTCATTTGAGCCGCAGCATTACCGAACCCTCAGTTTTTTCTGTGCAACATTACAACAATAGCATTTGAAAACTGCAATGCAATGTATTAGAGGTTTCATACAGACATTTTTTACAGTGTAGCCTCTAGCGTCTCGGGTGTTTCAGTTGAACATGAAAATACTTTTACGCCTAATATTTTAAAAAGTATAGTAGATTTCAAGCGTTAACAATTCTATTTTTCACCGTGCAACCTTTCTACAGTGTGGTCGATGAATCTAGACCCAGAAATTAATGGGACCATGCCATCTCACATGCGGCAAGCCTCTCTGCGGCATGTCACAACTGTGGCATCTCTATCTAGCGGCATCTCTCCCGCCATCTCCCGCGCGGCATTTCTTACAGTGAAATTGACATTTTTTCGGCATCTCTCATCGCGCCCCTGTGATTGGCCAAAGAAATAATGTTGGTCAAACCCCTACCCCTTTTCCAACGTGATATTGGTCGAATCCCTTTTCACTAGTGAGAGATGCCGCTAGGTAGAGATGCCGCAGTTGTGACATGCCGTAGAGAGACTTGCCGCATGTGAGATGATAGGGACCCGAAATTAATCCGGGTATTAACACCAAAATTCTTAACATGTATTATCTCTAAAGTTAAGCCACGCAAAGCTGACCCTCACTTAGCATTAGCGCTCGTCACCCTGGTTCAGTGATTATTTCATCCCTCCTGGAACGCAAAAAAAATTGTTTCTCGTGTAGGCGTAGGGCGATCCCTCTTTTCGCCTTCACAGAAAAGAGCACTCGAATTTTTCTTAGAGTATTACAAAAGAGAGACAGATTGAGGAGGACCTTACAAGAGAGAATACTACGGCCCTGGATATAAGGCATAAGCCATTACCGCGAGGCATAGACTCTTGCTCGCTCACTTGCTCACTTGCTCGTCTGGTAGGGTGGCAGATAACATTGCTGCACGACACCACCGCTCTTGGTTAGAACTACTAGAGTACTGAGCACTGAGAGTAGGTAACTACAGGTTCACAACGATGGCACGACTTGATTCCTTCTTACTCGCACATCATCAGTTCTCTCTCTTCCTCTCAGTCCAATCTTCAACAGTCTCTCTCTCTCTTTCCTTCTCTCTTGCTCGACGAGGTGCAGCAACGAACGTCCATAACTGCAGTCAGTGCATTAGGACTGGGTTACGACAGTAAATTTTCACCGTGTGGAGTTCTAATGGCCGGGAATGCAGCTGGTTTCAGTGGCCTCGAACTGCTGTGCTGTTTCTATCTTTCTCTCTCACACCCTCTAGTTCTCTGTTTCTCTTATTCCCTCAATTTCTCTCGTCGACTCTCGAGAGAGGAATAAGTTGTTCGCGGTGGATACGCTCAGCTCAGCCTTAGCCTCACCGAGATCCCTTTAATATCGTCGAAGTACCTCAAGACGTGGGTACCGTACTCGAGACACATATACTACTTGCCTGCAAACACACCGACTGAATTGTTCGAGTGCCTCGTTCATGTAAGCGCAACATACGTATTTGAGTAGTCATGTTTGCAAGTGGAGATGGGTATTTTAAGTGGAGTGAGTGAGTGTACGGAAACGTGTTTCTCAATCGCCTAAATCGAATTCTGCGAAGGTACAGGCTTATCTCGCTCTTCCTCCTGCACTTCGTTGTCCCTTTCTCTATTTCTTTCTCTTCTTGTTTCCGCCTTATTGTTTTCCGCGGGAATTAGGAGCCACCTTGCTCCGGTCCGGTGTTCGCTTGGTTGGCCACATAGAGCAACGAGAAAGAAGAACGACGAAGAACTGCCCGGACAACTGGATTTCTTATTTGTAAATAAAGGGGACATTTGGTCTCAAAAACCCTCCTGTTCCTACCAGAGAATTGACAAAAAAATATATTCACCCTTTCAATCATGTCTGCTGATGCTTGAATGTTTCACTAGCTGATGGTCCTATAAGTTTAAGAATTCCTACATTTGGACAATTCGAAATCCAATTGCTTAATTTTTTCTATTTCAAATGTTATAAAAATTCATGAATTTCAAAGTTAATTTTCAAAGGACTGCACTTTAATACTCGAAAATTGGAAAATTAAGAAATTGTAAACAATTTTAATGTGCAAACGATTAAAATTCAAGAATTTCAAATTTTAGGCATCGAAAATTATACAATTTTTACATTTTTAACCTTGTAAATTATAAATCAAAAAGTTTGACCACTTTGTAAATCTTACATCTGGAAGGCTTCAATTTACAGTAGTTCAATATATTTTCAAGTATACAATCGAAAATTTTTGTAATAAGAATAGGTATTTTTAAATTGGATACATTTTGCAGTTTTGTCATCTGTAAACGGGTAAAATTATAAAAATTGAATTTTGAGATTTCAAAACTGAAACGTTTTCAGTCCAAAACTGACAATTGTTCAATTCTATAAGTTTTTATCTTTACATTAATTAATAGGATATATCGATATGAGAGGCCAAATGGGCGGTTAGGTCACTGCGTGCGTGAAGGCCCAGCACGAGCAGGAAGTACACGCCCGTGAGGCCATCGAATAATATTTTTCTTTACAAATTAAAATGCAAAACCTAAGATTGCCTACCGTTTACAGACATCGAATATACTACAATGACAATACAAGAAAAACCTTTTGCATGTATTCGAAATTATTCTGAAACTTGTAAGGATACATAACACAATCCTTAAATTCCTAGAACTCTTGTTTAATACGCAAACATTTTTATTTTGAAGTTTTTACTGAGTAAATAATAATAGACTTCGACTGTTGGATGAAATTCAGTCCAACAGTAGACGACTTCGGATAAATATAACTGTCGTATCATAAATTAACAGAATTCGTTTACTCACTAAAAGGTCAGACAAATGTAAACTCCATTTGCGAAATGCATATATCTATGAAAGTGACGAGGAAGAGCATTTTACTCAGCACTTTGATACCATTTCATCAACTCTGCGGTAAAAGTGCCATTACACTTTACATGCGGTATAGCAGACACTATATTGTAAACTCTTTTTGCACAGTAAATTCATCATATTTGGCTAAAATTATGAACAAAAATTAAGGTAATCAGTACGTTTTACCACATTTTTACCAACACGACTACTGCACTTTTCGACAAAAATATTTTCGATAGCAAATTTGTTTACTTATAAGTAAATAAATTTTGTACCCTTTTATGCCTCTAAGTTCTATAGAACTTGAAAGCATCTAAACTATACTTAATGAAATATTTTCAGAAATGCCACTTCTCCTGGGGGCGTGACATCTCCCCCCCCCCCCCCCAAACGGTCGTGTCGAGATTAATTTCTCGGTCTAGATTCATCGACCACACTGTAAAAAAGTTGCACGGTGAAAAATGTATGTTAAAAGCCGAAATGGAATTGTTAACGCTTAAAATCTACTATACTTTTTAATTATTAGGCGTAAAAGTATTTTCATGTTCAACTGAAACATCCGAGACGCTAGAGGCGACACTGTAAAAAATGTCTGTATGAAACTTCTAATACATTGCATTGCAGTTTTCAAATGCTATTGTTGTAATGTTGCACAGAAAAAAATTGAGGTTTCGGTAACGCTGCGGCTTAAGGTTGAATGTACGTACCATCCTCGTACAAATAGTAGAGTCCCGCGGGGCGCCGTCGAACCATGCTATGTTGAAGAAGTTTCACGGGCCCGCATGGTGAAATTTTCAGTGCGCCACTGGCTTAGAATTCGTAGTATGTGTGTATACGTACAGTCACCACTGCTATGCCCACGGCAGATTCGAAGATCGCGCAACGTCGCAATTTCACGTACGCTTCCAAGCTGGTTGTGCGTGTGAGTGTGTGTGTCGAGTGCGTACAGCAGACAAGCTGGCGAGAGGGAATAGTGTTGCCGGGTCGCGGTACTGTTACGTTTATGCGTTTGAAAGTGACTAAAATTTCAAAGTTTTTCATTAGATTATCTTTGAAACTACACCGTGGAGGAATTTTATGTTTTTTCCGAAAATTTCTATTTTCAAGCAGAACAAATATCGACATTTTTTAAATTTCTCTACCAGAACGTTTGATTACTACAAATTAAAATGTGGAGAGTGACTATGCATTGCCCATGTATTACGTGTTAAAGTAGTCAACTTTGACATTAATTATCTCCGCATCGGTACCGTTGAAAAATGTGACATTAATTTAGCATATAAATAATCATTCTATTTAAATATAGCTCCTTTTTTTTTAATTTCTTTTTGTTGGTACTATTGAAAATTATATAATATAAACTTGTAATATTACGTTAATATTACATTTTCTTAGGAAGGTAGGTACTTCTGTCATTCAATTTAATTTGTTTTTCAAAAGAATAAACAATGTTTGTTAATATTTATCTGTATGATTATTCATAGTCATTATTAATTTCAAATAGGCCCGCGCTTTTCGGCACATGCGCAGTTGAAACTATGAATAGCCATCTATCAAATATCAAAGAATTAAAAAGGAACCCTCAAAATGAGTTCCATTCGAGTCTCAGTTCTAAATGATACCAACTTTTACTTGAGCCGCAATGGGTTAGAAACCATTTACCATTTTCGGTTCCTTATCAGCAATGGAGGTTCCTTTTTGTTGCAGCTCCTTTGGAACCAAAAATTGGTTCTAATAGAAACCCTAGTTTTTTCTGTTAAACTAGCCGGAAACTCAAAAGAGCTGCGACTCTAAACGATTGATACATGCATACACTTCTAGAATGCGTATCTACGGTTGCCAGGGGGACGGTTCTTCACCGGCTCCTGATTCGACGACACCTAATTAAAAATACCTGAGCGCGTAAATGGTAAGAGTAATTAAATTACTCGATTAACATCTTCCTCCTTATCGAGAATGTTTTAGTCACGCCTGCCAGTCTGAGCATACGTGCTCGTTTCCTTTGACTCTCGAGACTTTAATTGCACACAAAGTTATATTTTCCACAATACTGAAATGATTACTGTCGACCCGTTTAGATCTAATTAAATATCATCAGCGAATAGTTATTCTGCCGAAGACGCTGGCGCGTTAATCTATATATAATCCACCTTCGAGAAATTACATACCTATATTTTTACAAAAGAAATATTCCAGCGATTTTATAAACGATGCTCACAAGAAAATTACAATAAAGAAAATTGTTAGAATTAATAAAACAATTCAATTGCTGATGTGGTATATAATTTGTATTCCTGAGATATGGTTTAGTGCTAATTTTATTAAATTTATTCATTTCGGAGTTGGATATTTCTTAAAGTATTATTAAAGGCTAATTATTAATTAACGTAATAACCGATTGTATTTTGATTTTGATTGGGCATTTGGTAGGTAGGAAAGAGGGCTTCGTTTTTGTAATAGACATTTATAGATATAGCACACCTGAAAGAAAACCTAAAACCAGAATTTGTGAAATTAAAATTCAAAAATATCACAAATTGATTCCAGATGGGCATATTATATTTAAAAATTATGTAATCTGGAAATAATGTTTAGGAAAAATTCAACACACTCAGAAAATTAAATTTTGCTATCAAAGTGACGATTAACGTTATATAATCAATTTGGTAACACATTAATATCCCTTAATGAGAAATGCGTCAAACCATGCAGAAAATTGTGGAAATTTGTAAGAGAAAATCAGAATTTAAATAAGCTTGATAGATTTTTAATTAATTAAAGATGAGGATTTCATACCTTCAATTTTAATGTATACCGACACTGTTTAAAAAATCCGATCGAAATTTAATATACATGTGAGTAAAGTCATTTGCATATACCGTAAATTAATTTTAATATACCATCATGTTGTAAGATTAATATGCATGCATATTAAATTCGGTAAAACAGAGTGTGTGAAAACAACAAGTTCTTTAATGCCTTTAAATCTTGTTAAATATTAAGAAATAAAGTAATAACCTTAAATTCGTGGACTAAATTCTTACTTATAATTAAAGTGCAGAGTACTGGTGGAATTTTTTCTAAAATTCGCTGTGAATGTTAGAATTTTAACGTGAGTTCAGGTGCTTGGGGGTTAGGTTTCTTCACTATTTGTTTAATTGACCTTTTCTACATAAAAACCAGTGTAATTTATATTTATTTAGAAGAAAATATGTTTTAATATTTGTACAGTCGAACTCTGATTTAACGTTGCTTTTGGGGCTGTCCCTGGACCTGACCTACCCTAACTGAACTTGATTTAGCGTACCCCGCACACCCCGCGCATCTCCTGACAAGCCTACCCGCGGCGCGGCATGAATTCTCGGAAACGGTAAATTCGGGAACGTTAAATCAGAGTTTGACTGTAATTGAAAATTACTGCCAAAATGGTTTTTAATTTGTGTACAGTACAAATATCTGACTTTTCTAATAAATGATCAATAATTAATCGGTATATGAAATTTAATATAAATAGTCTCTTAATGGCGATATCGTATACCGAGGTTTTAGATTTAATATACAAATGTATATTAAAATTGCAAACATTTTTAACAGTCGATGATATGTATATGTTATGTACATATACTTTATATTTATAATCATTAGGTTTTCAAAAATAAATGTTGACTGAAAAGTTTAACATTGAGTAATATTTTAAACGAGGGCTTAAAAAATGAACAAATTGACAAATGAAGAATAAATGGAAATTATAAGTGCAGTCCAAGCTCCGATCATGGCCGCCCCGAGCATGGGCGCTTCTCCGATTTCTCGCTCGAGCGCTACCCCCACCACTTTAGAGTCGGTCGCGATCGATGCATTTCATAGCTGACGCTCCACGCAGTCGAGCGGGACCGCGCTTAGAGTGGGGGTTTATGGCTTCTTGGAATTATACTCCCCTACCGCCCCGAAAACGGCCATGCTCGGAGCTTGGACTGTATACACATACACAAAATTCAATAATTTCAATATTCCAAATCGAAGAATTCCAAATGGTACCTGGAACTACATGATCGGCCAATTTTAGTTTAAACCCATGATAAGTTCGATTGATGTTTGTAGAATTTTAAGGCAATTGAAGATGAATCGAAACATATAACTGTAATAGTTGAAGTTTCAATTATAAGATATGATTTAAAAGTTTTCGCAAGTGTTTTTCAGTAATCATGCACACCGATTGCAGAGGTTTTGTACCCCTCGATTATAACCCTTCCGCTGTAAACGGGGGTCTGTGCGAGATCCAGGCGAAATTTACTATGTCGGTATTTTTAATTGTTTATAAGCAATAATTAGTTTGAACAAAGATTTGTGCGTGTTACTGTTGGACTGATCCATAAAGTAGGTTTAATTATGTATAAATTTTACCAGATTTTTCCTATCACTTTAACAAATAAAAAAAAAACGTTGAGTCTCATAGACCGCCGTTTACAGCGACAAGGTGCCAAGAAAACGTTTACAGCGTAAGGCATAAAAATAATTTGTTGTTATATTCTGACAAGATGAAAACAAACTCTGACTCTGTCATACTCTTTTTTAATTTTAAAATTATAAAATGGAAATTAAAATTCTTCAATGAAAAGTTCATAAAGATAGATGTTTAAAACAAGCCGTACACTTGGAATTCAACCATTACAATATTCATAATTGCCTCTTGGAGCACAATATTGCAATCTAGAGTTTATTTGAGCTTTACAGAATAACAGGAAAAACACAGGTAAGATAAAAGTAGAATTTCGGAGTGACTATCTCGCACTCCAAACATATATCAGAGTATATTTCCTCCTGGAAATACGAGGAACAGCCTGAACAGTGAACATTGCGTTAGAGGTAAACGAAGATAGGCCGACGGGTGAAGGACGAGTGGGCTCCTTTTAAAAGGAAAAAAGGTCCAGAACTCCAGACTGCAGAGAACCCGATGAGTAGTTGGAGCCAGGGTTCTTTCTCCGGGGCTTTGTTTTTCTACCCGGAGCCTGTGCTGGCGTGGGTGGCCAATAGTTTTGCCATGGGTTGTATCCAAAGAGACTCCCTTCCGTACCATTCGTTCAGCTCGGCCGCTCCACGCGGACTGAACGAGCGAACGTCAGCACCAGCATATACTCGATTGGATGAGGTCGGCTCGTGATTAGTCGGATTTAAAAGCGCGCATGTCAGCGGCGGAAGGGGAGGATAGTGGCGTAGGAAGAGGCGCTTTCTATTGGCCGAGTCGACTAAGTATTCAGACGATACTCCACGTGGAGTTATAATCTTAAGAAGAGAAGCCTATATTTGCTCGACGTTAAGGTCACCGGGGTGGAAAACGCTCAAATGGGGTGGTTTAACGCGAACCTCGGTGTCAGAAGGACCCACTAGTCGACGGGGAGCCTCCGTTTCCGCCCTCCTACTGAGGAGGGGAGATGCGCAGTTGGGGGTAAGGTCTCCTCGAAACAACGTAACGACCAGCGAAATTAGGTAATTCGGCTCCGTAATAATGCGCGGAACCCGCCCCGCAATGAATCGAGCGCCGAGGATCGCTAGGAATTAGGGGGCTGCCGGACCTTCTTTTCTCTCGTTCGTTTCCCTATTTTGCAATTCCGAATACCGACATTTTTCTTTGCTTCTGGATGAGCGTCTTAACTCGACCTCTCGTAATCTTCCCTGCTCTCATTATGTTGGCCCCTTGGGTGATAATATGCGTAATTCGTCGTCACGACGAATATCGATCGTCGGATAAGTGGTTTCAACAGCGAACTTGGTCCAAATGCTGTAAGATTGTCAAATCCCAAGCTTATTGCGAATCACTGGAAGCTTGTCTCGATAAGCTTCAGCTCTTGAGAACCCTTGATTTCCGAAAGAAAGTGAAAATGAATTTTCATGAGTATAAAAAACGTATTCAAATAAATTCTCAAAATTGCGTGCGATTGTGAAACTCAAAATAACATTTCTATAGACTGCATCACAGCTGTGTAAATATCCACATAAATGAGACGCTTTATTCGTGTGGTGCGCAAGCGCAAATTTTTCCATGTTTGCATTTTTGCGACTTTATCGTTTATTAACTAAAGCAACAGTCTGGAGGTCTGATAAACAGTAGCACAAATGTTCTTCCCGGATGATCGAAAACCCGACATTCGTGAAAATATACTAATGTACGTTTATGAGCGATAAGAAACCTTGGGAAATAGAATTTCGTAAGGCAAAAAGCACCTCGGTTTTACCGAGATGATAAATATTTGATTCTCTTTACGTCAAGCCTCCCTGTTTACTCTGCGGCTTACGAGTTTATATTTTGTTTAAATATTCTATTTGCTCGTTTAGCTAAGAATTAATGACAAGGTTAAAATTAAGATACATAGTCTGATTCAAGGACCGACTTTTGTATTTATCTTGCAATTGGCGAATTCGTTTCGCGATATTTATTTACCCACGAAGGAGTTCAATTAGACTTTATAAGATGATGAAATACAGAACTGTATTTTTAAATATATATTTCATTCTCACTCGATGTCTGATCGAATCCGCATAGCATGGCGATATTTCCGCTTCAAACCACCTTTTCGACTGTTTCCAAACTTTTTCTCGCTCACTTTTCTCTACCCTCTACCCTTTCGTCCTCACAGTTTCTCACTGCTTCTCTCGTCGAAGCTTCCGAAAAAAGTTTATCGCAAAATGGCTGCCCGTATTTACGCTATTCAGGGGCGGAGGCTTTTCCAGCCCTGGCTCTTTCAACCCCCTGGGCTTTTGCATAATAATACAGCCCGTTTCCCCTTCCGCTGCCTCTGATGCCCCTTCGAAACTACCCACATGTTCTCCCTTTTTTCTCTACCTATCCACTGCCATATACGTACCAGTCCGCGCGATCGTTGATTCTGCAGAAAAAGTATTGATAGCGGTGACTGTATTTAAACCTGTACAAATAGAGGGGAATATTTCCACTAAGGGAGTTACTTGGCTCAGATGGCTTAACGATGCCAAATTTTAGGGACGATAAGTAAATAGAATAATGGTTGTGCCGTCTTTGTCCAGAATCGAGGCTATATCTACCTTATACTAGAATTATTAAAGACCATATAATATTGATGCCTCCGTGTGGAAATTATTCCAAATTTTTAATTATTAAAACTTATGTCAATAAAGCCGATCAGTGTTTAATTTTGTGCGATATATTTAATTAATTTCAGCGAAACATAGCACTTGGATTGTAAGACATAGATTATTCGGATTATTCTATAAAATACAGCGATATACATATAGCACTTAGAACAAAAAAGTTTATAATTTTTTTAGAATTTAATAAATTTAACATCTTTTAAAAGTCAATTACACATCAAAGAATTATCAGTATTAATTTTCTGAACTGAAATAATCGGTAACTTTCTTATTTTTAATTAATTATTAATTTCCCCATAAGACTAATTTTTTTGTGGAACAGGACGAATGTAGCGCCG